>VYZR01127646.1:295-29159 GCA_013400675.1 Oxylabes madagascariensis
GACTCTTCTGGCTGTCTTACTGTTGACTGTGAAAGGCTCCAATCTCTTTTAAGTCAGAAAGAGAACTTTTGTCATGTGAACAAAAAGGCCACAGAAGTGGGTGAAAAGGCCACAGAATTGGGCTTCTGAGATGGATTGTCTTCTTGGTTTATCTTTCCCAGAGACAGCAGTGAATATTGGTTATTCCTGCAACTTGCTGAATGATGACATGGAAGATGTTTTCATTATTGAAGGCAGCACATCTGATGACGTACTGAATGAGCTGAGGTAAATGTCTGAAAAACAGTTTTGGTGTTGTGCACTAGCACTATTTGTGTTTTGTATCATTCCACCTTCTTTTTCTCTGTCAGCTTTCCTTGCAGTTCATTCAGGGACTTTAGATAAGGGACAGCTATCTCCCTGGAAGATCCAGAAGTAAACACAAGGTTGAAATCTCTGAGAGTAAATGCTGAAGCTTCTTGATCCAAAACCTCAAATTAAATAAAGGTATAAGAAAGCAGAGTCAGATAGAGAGTATCAGCTGAAATTGACCACAAAGGCTTTGGCTCCAGGTTTGAGCTACGCCATTTCTTTACTCCTGTTGCCATTTATTCACACTGCTGTCTTTTGTCTGGGTATGTCCTTTGTCTGGATACTCTTTTGGCAGTATCTGAGAACTTACTTTCCTTCCTCACCTCCTCTGTAGACACAGGTTCTTAGCTTAAAGTGTAAAACGGAAAAGGTTTGCAGTCCTTTTCTCTTGGAGTAGATGGCTGCCAGACATCATGCACAGAAAATTGGATGTCCTTTGGGATACTATCCTTCATGACACTCAGATGGTTTGTTTGACTTAAAACCAGCAGAAGTTTAGCAACACTTGTTAGAGTTTCAGAAATGTGGATGATCTGTACAGACAGCAGCAACTAAACAATGCATATTGTTGCAGGGATACAATAAAAATTGGACTGAACTATCAAAGAGAAGCATTGATTTTTTGTTTTAATGAAGTTGCTTTTGCAAAAAATCTGTATTTGCAAGATTTTCAGATTTCCATTATTATCTTGGGTTTCTTTTTTTTTTAAGGAATGCAAGAAAAAAGATGAAGCCAGACTCCTTTCTGGACAGTGATGAAATCAACATTCAGTTTGAAAAATCTTCAAAAAACCAAATAATTATACCTGATGAGCAAGCAAATGGGGTGTACGGTCTGGTTATCACTGGCCACAGCCTGGTAAGGAAGGTTCAGAGCCTTGCTAGGGATGAATTCCCTGAAGAACTTATTGCAAGACATACTGGAAGTCTGAAAAATGCTTTAAAAATTCAGCTCTAGTGGACAAGGGGTTTTTTTTCCACTACTTGAAGTTTAGGTTCTGAGGTTATCTGAGATATCAAAGGTGACAGACAATGTTTCTGGAGATGTTTTCAGGACCAGAGAACAGTTGGCCTTGAGCTTTGGTGAACAAGAGGGATAGAGTAGCTGGATCATATTTAATTTCTGGAAACATACTAGAAAAATAACCAGGTTTGTGTTTGCAGCAAGAATATAACTTGAGACGTGGGTTTCAATGCCAAGGACATATTCTACTAAACACAGCTGAAAACAGATATGCTTAATTCATAGGATATAGATCTTATGACTTAACTAATATATTGATACTCTCTCCCATGATGTTCTTCCAAGCAAACTGAAGCAACACACTCTAGATGAAATTGCTGAGTGACAGATAAATGACTGCTTTGGAAGCGTGGCTCTGAAGGGCTCACTGTTGATCTAAAACAACAGTTAGCTGTCATCTGCAGAGGGTTATCCCAGATCTATTTGATGCTCAGTGTTTGCATTAACTGCTTAGAAAGAGAGAAGGTAACACCAGGCTGGGAGAGAGTACAAAGAAATCAGAGTCAGGCATGATCTGGAAAGCATAGGGGGAAACTGAGTCAGTTGGGATTTCTAAGCCTGGAAAATACTGATCAGTCTTGGCAATATTCTTCAAATTATAACAGGTAAACACAGTAATGGAATTAAACTGAGATAAGAGAGTTCTGGGTGAAATGTCTTCCTGGTAAGAACAGTGAAAGTCTGCAATAAATTATCTATATTAGGAAATTTTTTAGAACCAGATAGAGGAAAGATAAAACAATTTAGATCAATTCAAGCCTGTCTGTGAGGAAGGTTTAATTTATGTCAGGTTTCTTTTTCTGTTGTATTTTACTTTCCCAGATCTCAGTGAAAGCAAATAGACATATTTAGAAAATTCTGGGAGGTGCTGCCTTCTAGAAACAAGGTGCTTCTGTTCCCTGTGGTTGCTACCTTTCTTAATGACAGCCCAGAATTTTTCAATCCCAGCTTTACACTAGCCCAGCAAACTACTATTAAGAAAATCTCATCTTTCTCTGCTTCTGGCTTGTGCGGCATGTATACAGACCCCAAACATCTCAGCCAGTTCCTAAGTTGTTAAGTACCCTTTCTCCTTTTTGCACTCACTTCCTCCAGGGTCATAATCCTCTTTAGATTCCCACTGCAAAGCACACAAGGGGTCTGTCAGATTTGGTCCATGTGCATTGCATGGACATCAGCTGGAAGCCCCTCGCCTGTTCCTACTCCATCCCTTTAGTCTGTAGCACAGACCCTGAGTGCTGTGCTACCAGAACTCCATTGGCAGTGATGGCAAAGCTTTCTTTATCTCCCTGGAAAAACACACACTCACCGACACCCTGGCAAGGGGATATGCCCCACATAAAGATTCTCATATCTGTGCTGTGTGGGAGCAGCCAGTCCACACAGAGTAGACACAATGAGTTTCACCAGGATTATGACTTTCTCCTTGGTGGGGACCAGAAGGACAGTGCAGACAGATCCAGATATCATTTATTTATTTCTATGAGCTTGAACAATGGTAGCAGTGCTGATACTGTCTCACCCACAGCACATTGTCAGTGCTCTATCCCTGCCTGCAGAGGGGTGGGAGGGTGGTGCTGGGCTATGCACATATCTAGTGTTGCCTGAACAAAGCAGTGAACAGAAACTTCTCAGCATCCTTAATGGCATCATCATACCAGTTGATTTGTATGCAGTTGCACCATTAATATACAACGTGATAACATTTTGCTGGTGCTGTGCAGCAAGATGTTGAAGCAGAAGCCATCTCTTACTGCACTGACCAGCAGTACTCAGGCTGAACCATGAAAAGGTCTCTTGTTGAGCAAGCCTGCTGCCATGACAGAGGAAAAAGGGGACACTGGTGACTCACAGCTCTCTGTTTCAAAATTAAAGATTATGTGGTCTAAGGACTGTTTGCCTTACGCAGATAGGGCAGTGGGCCTGCTCTAATGGCTCTGAGCAGGAGTGAGCCTTGTAGGTTACTTCTGTACATGTCTGCTAAAAAGAGACAACAAAGAACAGAGCCAAAAAGCATGATCTGAAAGAAATATGAAAAGCTCACACTGCTCCCTCCTCCTCATGCAGAGCTGGAGAGGTGACTAGACATCCAATTATCTCAGTGCTTCTCAAATAGAAATAGCACAGTTGACTGATTTAAAAGGTCAGCACTCATACTAAAGCAGCCTTCTCCCTAGTTTTGTGTTTTGCTTTGTCATGCCCACTTGAGCTTAACTTTTTACATATTTTTTTGGTTTTTTGGTTGTTTTTTTTTTAATTAAGCACTTAACAAATTGAGATCTTCCTATTTATTTCCCAGAGATTAAATAGTAATCCAATAGGGTTGAGCAGAGACTCTCTCACATGGAGATACACAACGTTGTCTCAGGCCCTGTAGCAGCTTCCTCCTCTTAGTGTTTGACACTTCTGCCCCCTGTCAGGTTATATCAGCCAGAGCAGCTGTTGTGCTTGCCCAGCTGTTGTTCATACCCAGCTGTGGTGCATACCCAGCTGTGGTGCACCCAAAGTGCAAGCTTGTAGGTGTAGGGTGCACTGCATGATGTGCAGTGTGGATGCTCCCTGCAACTGGGTGGATGGATTCACCCAAATGAGTGTAAGAGCCTGGCTCAGCTGCCATGGCCACCTTGCTGCATCCTCTTGTCATGCCAGGAGTTGCTGCAAGCCTGCCCTGAACGCTGCCTTTCCTCCTTTCCAGGCTTACGCGCTGGAAGGGAACCTGGAGCTGGAGCTGGTGAGAACTGCCTGCATGTGCAAAGTGGTGATCTGCTGCCGGGTGACTCCCCTGCAGAAGGCCCAGGTGGTGGAGCTGGTGAAGAAGTACAAGAAGGCTGTAACCCTGGCGATCGGAGACGGTGCCAACGATGTCAGCATGATCAAAAGTGAGTGATGGCCGACAGCCAGCATGCTGTAACAGGCTGACTCAAAGAAGTATTTGCTCTCTGAGGTGGGCTAGCAGCAGGAACACATATCTGAGTGCCTCCTGTACCACCCTCTTTGTAGAAACAAGTGTCTGTGTCCCAAATTTCGGCAGATCTCTGCAGAGCACTCTCACTACAAGTTAGTTGTGTCTCCTGCCTTCTGGGTCACACTGGGCTCCTTCAGGAACTAAGATCGCATTAAGTGCCTATTTTTTTGTTTTTACCTTAGAATGGACAAAATAATTGGTCTTGATGATCTTACAGGTCTTTTCCAACCTAAATGATTCTATGATTCCATGAAAAGCCCACATGGGCTGTGATGTGTCAATCCATGTGTCTGCACAGTCACAAGGGCAATGTATATAACAAACAGGTTATATCATAAACAGCCTGACTCAAAGTAGACATAAAATCTTTGTGCCCATAAATATTCTGTATAATATTATGTGGGGTGTTTTTTTCAGCATTTCCTTGTGTCAGGGCTGTTTGTTAATTATCTCCCTTGAGTTACAGATGATGGGCTTCCAAGCCTCTCCATCCTTCAGCATCATTTGATGCTGCATTACCACAGTGAATTTATGAAAAAAAGTCCTAACTAGGTATAATTAAATTAAGATTATTCAGAAAGACCTATTGCTAATCTTCCTTGTGTTAATTTGCAAGAATTGATTAACTGGAGCCTTTTAATTAAGAAAGAAAAGGCTAAGTAGCGAGCTTCAAGGGAGATAAGTCAGGCAGTCAGCAAAGAAAGGAGAAGAAAGTTAAATTGCACATAATAATTAGAAACTAACCCACTCCCCCCACAAAAGGATTGACACTTTGGGATTTTATCAATTCAGTTCAGTGGGAACTTCTGAATCTAACCAACCTTCAGCCATTAAGATTGTATTCATTAGTTAAAGCTGTATAATTAGCTGCCACATTAAACTTATGTCCATGTTTAATAAACACAAGTTACTATTAAAAAAAATCTGACTCTTCCATCTAATTATTTGATTGAACTAATAAAGTCCAGGAAATGTAAAAAGGCTACAGTCTGCCTTTTAGCACAGTGTCTTAGAAACTTTAAAATGGTTTGAAGATTTTGCCTGTCTGGGGTGATGTTTTAAGGCTGCTGGAAGGACATATATGCATGTAAATAAAAGTCACATGTCAATGTAAATTAAAGTTATTGTTTCATAACAGCAGCCATTATGAACAACAGTATTTGCACTGCTGGAAAGCATTCAGAAAAAAACCATAAATTGTCACTGAACCTATAATTTAATTCAAATAATAAAGACCTATTTATGGGAAATGTATCACACTCACAGAGCCAAAATCACAGTGATGCTGAAACAACTAGTGCACCAAATTTTTTTTATTTTTTAATAACTTTTCATTCTAACTTTTTATGAAGGCTGTGAGGGAATTAACATGGTGTTCACTGCAGGGGAACTAATTTTAAAAATGGGGCAGTGAAAACTCTCAGTGTAATGACATGATCAATGACCCTCTTGTTGCAGCTGCCCACATTGGGGTTGGCATCAGTGGCCAGGAGGGGATGCAGGCAGTCCTGTCCAGTGACTTCTCCTTCGCACAGTTCCGCTACCTGCAGCGCCTGCTCTTGGTCCACGGACGGTGGTCCTACATCCGCATGTGCAAGTTCCTCAAGTATTTCTTCTATAAGAATTTTGCCTTCACCTTGGTGCATTTCTGGTATGGCTTCTTCTCTGGCTTCTCAGCACAGGTGGGTCCAGCTTTGGTTTTGTTAGGGACATGGAGATGGTCAGAGAGCAGTACCCCTCCTGTGAAGACAGGCTGAGGGAGGAGGGCTGGTTCAGCTGGCAGATGAGAAAGCTTCAGTGAGATCTTAGAGCACCTTTCAGTACCTAAAAGTGCTACAAGAGAGCTGTAGAGGAACTTCTAGCAGGGCCTATTGCAATACGACAAAGGGTAATGATTTTAAACTAAGCTTAGATTGATACAACAAAGAAGTTTTTTGCAATGAACTTTATAAAACACTGACAGAAGTTGCCCAGAGAGGTGGTTGATACCCTCTCCCTGGAAACATTCCAGGCCAGGTTGGATGGGGCTCTGAGCAACCTGACCTAGCTGAAGAAGTCTGTGCTGATTGCAGAGAAGTTGGTTTAGATGAATTTTACACCACTCTTCTAACTAAAACCATTCTATAAGTCTATATCTAGTGTTTTGAAGCAAAGTATATGGAAACATTTTACAAGGAAATAAACTAACCCATTCCTCCTACCTCACTGAACAAATTCAGGTCTGTCTTCTTCAGCCACATGGGTATAAAGCAGATATTGCTGCCTCCATTGTGCTGCTGCTGGAGGATGGATGCCTGGGGACAGAATATATATGTTATAGAACCGTATAATCATTAAGGTTGGAAAAGACCTCCAAGATCATTGAGGTTGGGTTCCAACCATGAACCCAACACTGCCAGGTTCACCACTAAACCATGTCCCCCAGTGCCACATCCACATGTTTTTTAAACACTGACCACCCTTTCAATGAAGAATTTTTTCCTAATATCCAATCTAAACCTTCTCTGGCATTTAAGTGCATTATGAAGCACATACATTACTTGCAGGATTTTCACAAGTATTCAAAGTGATTACAGCCATCAGCTGATGACACAGGTTAGAGTTTGGTGCAGATCTTGTAAGATCTATGCTTGCACTGTTAGCATATTTGGAGCAAGAAGTTTAACCCTGAGATGCCTGTGGGCATCAGGAGCTTGCAAGAGGAATACATCTAGAACGAAAAAACTGGTGTTTGTTCATGGCAAACCAACCTCCAACTAAACACAGATGTGGGGAGTGCAGATATCCAGGGGCTGGGGGTGCAGGGTGGTGCAGAGAGATCCTGCTCTGGCTACAGCCAGCAATGGGTGCTGAGCAAACTGGGCTGGCTTAATGTGATCCTTCCCCTGTTTAGGGATGCTAAGCTTGAGTAATCTCATCCCTTTTGTCTCAGTAACATCTCAAACCAAGCTGTTGCAGCAAGTAATTGCATATACTTTCAAAGAAATTGAAAACACAGCTTTTTGCTAACTTCATTGGCTTTGTTTTTTGGTTTTTTTTTCCTCAGACTGTCTATGATGAGTGGTTCATTACACTTTACAATTTGGTATACACCTCTCTCCCAGTGCTAGGAATGAGTCTCTTTGATCAGGTACTGTTTCTGTCATCACTTTGGGGATTTTATTCATAGGGGTTTTGTCTCCAGGTGCTTTGAGCTGGTTCCATGAAGCAAAAGCAGCCAACCTTTTGGCTGCATACTGTGGTAGCTCCTGAAATAATATCCTGACAATAAGAACAAGAAAAGGATGCACCAGAGAGAAGGTGTATTCCCTCCTAGTCATATGGTTTGGGTTTAGCTAGTCCTGTGAGGAACAAGGAGTTGAGATAAATATAATTACCCTGATTTTGTGTGTAGGTTCAGGGTGTGATGAGATTTTTGGGTTAGGCTGCTGCCTACAGCAGCAGCTGCCATTGCAAGCCTCCCCTGGAGCAGTCATACCCTATTACCTGTGTTTCTGAAGCCTGCCAAGTGACTTCCTAATGCCCAGACAAAACAGTAATTAACTGGGTCTTTGAAACCAGATTTTGCAAGTTGAACCTTTCTAGTGAGTTCTTTCTGTGGTAATTTCACACAAATTTCAACCTCACTGTTACTGTTGGACAAGACAAAGGAGCAATAAAACTGTTCCTATACATATTTTACAAGGTAAATAAATAGGAATTTGCCACTTTCCAGTGGTTCAGTGCTCCATTCTGGACACTTAAGGGATCCAAGTCAGACAGCCTTGCCTGCATGGGGAGGTATTTTCTAACCCTTAGCTTCCAGTCAATTCTCTGGAGAGCAAACCACACAGTCTGCTTTAGATGAAGTCTATATTCTTTTTTTATCAGCTGTCAGTTTTTGGTTGTTTGTTTTTTTTTTTAGCACAAGAACAGTAAAACACATTATGGAAAATATACCCAGGTGACCTTGGGATGTGCCATGCCAGTAAGCACAACTGAGTGAATTGTGTGCTATGCCTTTCCTCATGGAAATGCATGTCACAGGGACATGGCAGCCCTGCCCGGGTCTGTGGTTGGGTAGCTGCCAGCAAATCTGACTGTCTCATCTCTGCTTTCAGGATGTGGATGATCGCTGGAGCATGCTGTTCCCTCAGCTGTATGTGCCTGGCCAGCAAAACCTCTACTTCAACAAGGTGGTGTTTGTCAAGTGCATGTTGCAAGGGATCTACAGTTCCCTCATCCTCTTCTTCATCCCCTATGGGGCCATGTACAATACAATGAGGAGTGATGGGAAGGCCATTGCTGACTACCAGTCCTTTGCTCTCATGGCCCAGACCTGCTTACTGATTGTGGTGTCTGTACAGGTAAGGCATTCCAGGCAATATTTTTAGGAATTAGTTGTTGTTTCATGATGGCAGCATCTGGAGGGCCAGCTGGGGCCTTGACAACATTGTATTTGCTGCTGCATCGTGCATTCTTGCAAAAAAAGGTCTCTTGACACCAGATTAGTCTCCTCAGTTCAACAGAACAGATTTTTATGTTATAAAAGATCAGGGTGACAGGAAAAGGAGTCTTTGCCTTGGGAATACTGCAGTCATAACAGACAAATCAGTTAAGGCAGGAATAGAGAAGGACATGTTCTAGTTTTGTGGGAAGGGTTTGAGGCATAGGACTGTCTGTCTGCCATCAGGCAGTTATTTATAGGTTCTCCATTATGGAGATGTCTCTGCAGCCTAGCCCAGTGTATGATGTATGGGTGATGCAGCCTGAACTTGCAGGAAGAAATAGCTAAGACTTGGTGGTAGAAAGTTCAGATGGTACTATCAGGATGAAAGAGATTTCTTAAAAGAAAACCAATCAATCACACTTCCCTGGATAATAGTTTCTGCTGTCTGAAGTCTTTGCAGGCTTGTTCCCCTAACTTTCAGTGCTACATCACAGCTTAGGAGTGAGGAAATAAAGCTTGACTAATTTGAACTTCCTGTGTTCAGCTCTGGGGCCCTCAGCATAAGAAGGATGAGGGCCTGTTGGAGCCAGTCCAGGGAAGGGCCATGAAGTTCATCAGAGGGCTGGAGCACTTCTGCTAAGGAGGCTGAGAGCATTGGGGTTGTTCAGCCTGCAGAAGAGGAGGCTTCAGGGAGATCTCACTGCAGCCTTACAGTACTTACCAGGGGCCACAAGGAAGCTGGGGAGGGACTTCTGACAAGGGCACGTAGTAAAAGAAGAAGAGTTACTGGCTTTGAAATGAGAATGGGTTTAGATTGGATACTAGGAACAAATTCTTCCCTGTGAGGATGTTGAGGCACAGGTACAAGTGCTGTGAGAAGCTGTGGATGCCCCATCCCTGAAAGTGTTCAAAGTCAGGATGGATAGGGCTGTGAGCAACCTGGTCTAGTGGAAGGTGACCCTGTCTGTGGCAGTAGGGTTGGAACAACGGCAGTGGGGTTGGATCTTTAAAGTCCCTTCATGTCCTGTCTCCAGGACTGGCCACTAGTGAATGCTTGAGAAGAGGGCAACAACAGGATAAATGTAGTAATCTTGCCTTGAACGGTTTCCCAGAATCTTATGATTTGTGACTTATTTCTGGAGACTTGAATGACTAGCATTCTCAGGGGGAGATGTACAAAGCAGAGGACAAGCCGTGTTCAGCACAGATCTGCTAAATAAGGAAGGCACTGACAATAGCTGCATTGCTCTGTTCTTTCAGATTGGCTTGGACACCTCTTACTGGACAGTTGTCAACCAGTTCTTCATCTGGGGCAGCCTTTCTGTTTATTTTGCTATCACCTTCACCATGTACAGTGATGGCATGTACCTGATCTTCACAGCCTCCTTTCCCTTCATTGGTAAGCCTTGAGACAAATCTGGATTGCACTCAGAATGGACATACTGCAGGGCTTAAAGTTTCCAAGTATTTCTATGTATATTTCAGGATATATTGGTTGCCTTTTCTGCAAGAAATGCCAGGATATTTCTGAGGGTTGCTGGGATTTATTTTGAATCCCATCCATCCAGGTGAATGTGCGCCATGTTCCCTTCCTTGTGTAAGAGTGGACATTCCCATGCAGTCATGGAAATGGTCCTTTAAACCAATCTAATGACCTGGATGGAATGCCTTCTGCTGCTTTTCTGTATTTGGGTTCCAGGTATCCAATTTTTGCAGCTGTCTAGGAGTATCTTATTCGTAGTTGTGTGAACTTTGTAAATAAGTTCACATTTTGGCATAGACGGCTAGAAGTTCAACATACAGTCAGACATGAGAAAAATGCCATGTGATTATGGTGAGCCTTCTGCCAGGTTAAATGGCAAATTCCCCAACAACAAAACATACCAGTGGTGACCAGGTCATTGTAAATAAAAAAATTAGTCCATCTCCTGTGACTTTGACCAGGAAGAACCTGTAAAGTAAGCAAAGTAATTCCTTAATAGCTCTATGCATTCATAGCCAATATAGATATAACATTGTTATGACTCTCTGCTTCTGAAATCCCAACACTTTTTATTTCCAGACTCAGATTTTTGTATTAATCAATGCCTTCATTTTTACTGACTTTTTCAGTAAAAACTTGTTTACTCTATCTTCACTGCAACTGCAAGGGGCTTAGCCAACTTAAATATCTGAGATGCAGGTCAGTTGTTGCAACATATTTTTCAAGCAGATGATCACATCTACTTTGAGATGGCTTTTAGAATCAAAAATGCTGAGTGAGAGAATACACAACATCTGTTCAGTTTCCCAAGGCAGTGGACAGCTTGATTGGATGATCTTAAAGTTCTCTTCCCACCTTGAGGATTCTATGATCATTCTAATTCACTTGCCAGGGGTATCTCATCTGTTGCTCTGTTATTACTACATCGGTCAAAGAAGCCATAATGCTGAGGGCTACTGAATAAGGTCCCAGTCTGAAACCATTTTTAAGGAAAGTGTTTCTAGTCTGGACTGAGACATCTTGTTTACTTAAATTTCAGTGAAGTTGTATTACAGCAGAATTTGGCCACTGGAAAGAAAACATTCATCAAATATACTGCCAATACCAGCATCATTAAGCCCTGTAATGAGTGTTTTGCAGACTGTTTGTTTTATCTTAAATTCCCTCAGTCTTGTAAAAGCCAGAAGTGAGCACTTTGGTTTCAAAAGGTGGTGTCAGTGACATGCCACCACATGGCAGTGGTGCTGCCAATACCCCCATTAGGCTACACTGTGCACATCCCCAGAGCAGCATATGCTCCTCTCATAGAGGGCTGTGATTCCCATCACCTGCTGGGTAGAGCCAGTACTCCATATCCTTTAGGAAATGGTGCTGGGAAGCAAGAAAGGAGTATTCCTCCCTTTGCACTACAATCCTGGCAAAATGTGGGAGTCATGGGCTGCTGCTTAAGATCTTCTGAATGCTTGTATCAATCCTTTGCTGTGATTTGACTCTTCATAAAAAGAAAAGATTCACTCTGACACCCTTGTCCACCTGGGTTGTTGCTGCAATCATGTCTGGATGGTACATTTTTCTTTGCTCATCTCACACAGTGACACTGGCTTTGCCGTTCTCTCTACAGCCAGTTGATTTCACTGCTGGAGATGATGTCTGCCTTGTATTTTGATCTGTTTGCCAGTTGCTCTGAAATCACAGAGAGCAACAGGGAATAACGTTGGGAGGTGCTGCTTTTACTGTTTTAATCATGTGTTTGTTTTCCAGGTACAGCTCGGAACACCCTCAGCCAACCAAACGTGTGGCTGGCCATCTTCCTCAGCATCACCCTCTGCGTGCTGCCGGTGGTTGGCTTTCGATTCCTGAAGGCTCAGTTAAAGCCAACTCCTAGCGACAAAGTAAGGAGATACCTTGTTAAACCAGAAATCCGGCTTACCATGGCCTAGGCTCACCGTGGAGACACATTGCATGGGCTTGGCATCACCTGGAGTGTGTGTCTGTGTTGGTGCAAATGCTGCCATCCGTCTGTGTCTTACTCCCCAGAGAAGGAGGATTGAATTTGGGGTTTGGCACGCTTCAAACCATCTGCAGCTGGGACCAAGGCTGAGATTATTTAGATGTGGATTAGACTCCTCTGAGGCAGGAAAGCTGCACTATTTTTAGGTGCAGGGTTTATGCGCTGTGGCTCAGTGGCAAAGGAGTGGCATATTCCTCCTGCCCTGATGCTGTGCAGTTTTTAGCCTGGCAGACCACAGGCTTTCACCCTCCACCGGGTGAAATATATGTTTGCTGGGGATTTTTTTATTTATTTCAGAATTTACTTTTTGTAGCCAACAGCTAGATGCCCCTTCTGGAACCATTCTCAGGAATATGAAGATGAGGGCACCAGGGCAAGGAGAGGCAGGGAATGATGGAGTGGGCAGGGAGTGCACTGCTCACTGCAGCCATGGGGGCCCCACAAGAACACCATCACATACAGTGCTCCCTGGGCTCGCTTCCAAACAGGAGCATTTGCTGACTGCTACTGCCACCTCGTGCTTCCTTCCTCTCCCTGCGCCGAGCTGCCGCAAATCGGTGTCAGACCGCAGCCCCAGCGGAAAGCACTGCGGTTGACGCCCTCCCTGGTCATCCTCGGGTTGTCTGTGGAGGGCCACAGGTTCTCTATGACTGTAGGAGAACATGTTAGGGGAATTCTCAGCCTTTGCAGAGAGGGTAGGTGGGTGCTAGAGAAGACTGCTGCGTAGGGAGGTCCTTGGGACACAGTGCGAGGCAGTTCAGGGGTGTAAAAATGGGCTGAGTTTACCCCAGCTGAGCAGAAGTCCAACACAGCTGTCACACCCAGAATCACAGCCTCACTGCTGAGGTTGAGCATCCCTCTCTCTCTAGCCCAAAATTACTTTTCTGCCTCCTCTTGGAAGTGTATGGTCACAGGAGAGGAGTGGATTTCCAGCTCTACAGAGCTCTCCAGCTGGCAGTAGACCAGCCTCGTGTTTAGAGAGGCCAAGCACTTGCCACTGCCATTGTGCCAAGCGAGAAGCACAGGAGTTTGGCAGCTGGGGGTTCTGTTGAGCCACAGGCTCCCAACAGCAGCCTCCTGCATCAGACAGCCCCATTCTGAAAAGGTTCTTGACAGCAGATTAATTCAGTGGCCACCCAGGAGCAGAAAGCCCACTACCTGCAAATCAAGTGCAATATTTATTTCCCATCTGTCAAGGAATACAGGAATCTCTCTATTATCCCTGTAAGTATTCAAGGCCAGGTTGCATGGGGTGTTGATCAACCTGATATAGTTGCAGCGGGGTTGCAATGAGATGATCCTCAAGGTTCCTTCCAACTCAAGCCACTCTATGATTCTATAATTCTACAACAGTCATCATTATAATCATAAAAAGCTTTTATGTATCAGAAACTCTCTTTAGTAGTCTGTTTTCTATATTAAATACGCCAATTCTTAAATGTTTCTATATTTATTTTCTGGAATTTTAACTTGTTGAGATGACTTTTACATTTTGGGTGATTTGACTGGAAGTCCTACAGTACTTTCATACCCAACCAGGGTATGAAATACCCCAACCACGGCATTGCAGAGCTGTGGGGAATACAAGGAAATCATGACTTACAGATGACACTCCCATTAACATCTTTTAGAACAGAAGATGCCTTTTCCTCATTTTTGTCTTTGGATCCCTGCTTTTGTTTCTCTTTCTCTGCTCCTCTTCCACTGTGCTTGTGAATAATGATGTACTTTCCACTTTTTCCACCTTATTTTCTGATTTCCAGGTCCTGCTGAAGATCAAAGAAGCTAAAAAGCGACCCCCTCCACCCTCACCCAAGCGACGCCTGCGCCGGACCAGCACCCGTCGCTCCGGCTATGCCTTCTCTCACCAGCACGGCTTTGGAGCACTCATCATGTCTGGGAGAAACATGCGGCCAAAATCACCTTTTGCCACAACAGGAACATTTTCACCAAATAGTGACAAATATAAACACAAAGGATTCTAACAAAACAAAAAAAAAAAAAAACAGAGAGAAGCAAAAAGAAAAAGACCCCCGTCCCACCCCCACCCCCCTTAAAAATTAACAAAGCAAACCAAAGGCCGTCAGGAGAGGAGGCTATGCTACCTGCAAGACACCGAGCCACTGGCTGCCCAGAGCCCTGCTCTCTGGGCTGCCAAATCAAGGACTTGGGGCTCTCCTTTCACGCATGTGCACTCTCTGATTCTAGTTTCTTTTCCAAAGATGTATGCCGCTGTTGGGGAAGGTGGGCAGAGTGAGTTGGAGCGTGGAGTTGTATGGTATCCCAGAGGGCCTCCCTAGCACAAGAGAGAACGTGCTGTGGGAGGCATCTCTGCTCCCTGAGATTGTTCATAATGCCTTTTTTTTCTTTTCTCCCTCTAACTATATACCTCAGAGCAAAGAGAATTCCAGTCTGAGGAAAAGGTTGAATTGGCATTGTCTTTCTCCGTCATGTGCCTTCATCTTTCTTCATGAATCCACTCTGGACCATATTACTGGGGTGACAGTATTGACCCTAGGTGTGCCTTAGGTCCTGCCACACAACCCACAAATCCACAATGTTTGTAACGTGTGATTTTGTAGCCTTTTGACTGTAATCCACTTTCTCAAGAAATGGCCAGTACCCAAACACCACCCTCTTCCCACATCTGCCATCAGAACGTGCTGCAAGCTTGGAGAAACCTTTAGTTGGTCAAGGGACCAGGGGCTGACACTCGTCAGCCTGCCCTGATTTATCTGGGTTGCAAATCTGCTCTTGTAAAGGATTATTGTCCTCAGAACCCCTCAAGTTTTGTAACTGGGCACCAGCCATTTCATTTAGACTTAAAATAAAAGAGCAGAAGGTGCTCAGGCTTCCTATGGATCGAACCATGAAATCTGGCCCCTGAGAAGCCCGTGCCATGGTTAGGGCTCACCTGAGCTGGCAGCACGAGACATCTGCTCCCCCTTAGAAGAATGACGTATGTGCACATCTGGCTTGATGGTGATCACACCAGAATTATTGAAGCCAGAAAAGCTATTTCATGGCCAGCAGCTGAAATAGCCTTTACTTCACTGGTGCTTGGGCTCAATGTAAGGGATGATCCTGGTGGCTCCCTCACCCTCCCTGATGAGCAGAATGGTCACGAATTCAGAGGAACTTAGTGAGGCCTCAGGAGTCTCTGCAGTGTTTTGTGGCTGCAGTATTTTTCTCTGCTGGCTCAAATTTTACTTCTGAACAGGTTATCTGTCAAATATGGGTGGTAGAGAGATGAAAATCCTACCAGTCTGACTGCCAGCAGAGGGACCTAAAATGCACAGACACAGCTAAAGATGTGGTGATCTTGAGGGACTGGGCTTTGCTTGCTGTTTTGTTACACAAACTCCATAATCAGCGGGGTTACAGGGTGGAAGGCCAGCGTGGCAGCATGAGAGTCTGTCCTGCCAGCACTGCTGAGCTGTCTAAATGCAGCCTTTTTTTTTTTTTTTTTTTTTTTTTTTTTTGCAGAGGACTAAGCCCTGGCTGTTGTTAGGGTTTTTTTTGTTTGTTTTTGGTTTTTGTTGAGGTTGGGGTTTTTTCAGCTCCATTATACAAATTCAGACTCCTGCCTTCATTTGAATTGGAATTTTTTTGTGCAGTACCCAGTTGATATCTATGAGACCCTGCCATGAGTCTCTGAGCTGTCAGTGGAGGCAGTGTATGATGGCAAGAAGCCAGCCATGTCCCCATTTCCTGGAACACCCTGCTGCCTGTGGTCCCAGTTTCAGCCGTTACTGCCTGAGATTAAGCTCTAATAGAAGGTTTCATCTCCCTGTGTTTAACTCAGTGCGGGAAAGGGAAAAAAAAACCAACTCAAACTAGTCTGTTGCACCTGCTGCTTGGGGAGGCTTGCTGCAAATTGTGGTATTAAATTTCAGCATGGCCAGTGCAAAACTGGAGCTGGGACTGGATCCAGACTTCAGTGTCTGGGAGCTGCTTGCTATGGAAGGAGTAAATTATCTGGTGATCTGCCCTGGAAGGAGATACCTAAGTAAAGTGAGCCTGCACTCTGGCTGAGGAAGCCGCTGTGATAGTGCTTGTCACCTCCCCCTGATTTACCATTCACTTTGCAGAGACAATCATGGCTTTCTGATGAGGATTATGTTTTTCACAGTCAGCCTCCCTGGGGTTAGAGGAAAAAGGAGAATTTGTGCAGATAAGCAGACATCCCAATGCTACCCAGACTGGTCTGTGGACTGAAAGTCCTATCAAAGCTGTTCCCAGCATCTGATGCAGTATAATATATTGCAGAGCAGCAGAGGCAGACCTTGTGATGACAGAGCAAGGAAAATCTGACACTATGCCTCTCTTCTCATACAGTTTACGTGCAAAGTACTCACCTTCTAGCTAAAAGGGGATTTGAAAATGTTGGCTACAACATGTAGGGGATAATAAAGCTGTTGGTGAGCTTGCACCAGATACAATTCTTTCAGTGGTTTGACACAATCAGCATTTGAAACACATCAGCTGGCAGTGATGTGTGTCCTACATCACTCCTGATTTTGTAAAATAATCGGTTTTTTAAAAAATAAAAAGAGAATATTGGGATGATAGATTCCTTGGCACTCTGTTAATTGATGCAACAAGTTTATAAGCAGAAGTTCACGGGGAGATGGTCTGTGGGACAATGAATCTAAGACGGCAACCCTCTTCATCCGGTATTCTGACGCGGGAAGCACACAAATTCACAAAATTTTCCATCCTGGCCAGGATGTTTTAAGAGGAAACTTGGAGGAAACGTCAGACATCCTTAGGCGGAGGACCCGGGGGGGGCGGGCTGCGTCTAGAGCCCGCCCCGTGGAGCGGCTATAAACAGCGGAGCGATGCGGGCCGTGGGTAAGGGGTCGTGGCAGGCAGGGTGGCAGGGCGGGCAGGGGGGACAGCACCGGGATTGTGCGGCGAGGAGCGGGGTCGCTGCTTCTCGTGTGCTTGGTGCTCTCGTTGGCTCCCCGGGGGAGGTCAAACCGTGTGTCATCGTCTGTGCGGTGTCTAAAAATTATAATTTAGTCTTTTATGAGGCTCTCGTGTTTCATAGATATGTCAAAAATTAATCCCTGAAATAGATTTTGGATTTTGTTTTCAACCCCTCCCTTTTCTCCTCCTCATTATTCCATAATATAAATATTCGCAGTTTGAACATTGTTTTGCTGTTGTGCCTGTACTTGCCGCCCCGCTGGACTGCAGTTCGGGCGTCGAGAATGATAATGCTCTGATGGTGTTGAGGCACTGGAACGGGAGGCCCAGAGAAGCTGTGGGTGCCCCATCCCTGGAAGTGCCCAAGCCCAGGCTGGATGGGGCTCTGAGCAACCTGGTCTGGTGCGAGGTGTCCCTGCCCATGGGAGGGGGATGTAACAGGATGGTCTTTAAGATCCCTTCCAACACAAACCATTCGGTGATTCTCGATAACCAGTAATGACATGTTTCCTTGTCTTACACTGCAGCAGAGGAGAACTTAGAACATCTCTCTCCCCTGAATCCACAGGGCGACTGTGAGCAATCTCTGTCCCTAATACCAGGGGGCAGCAGCTGCGTTTGGGTAGAGGCACCTCAAGGGTGTTTTCCATTGCTAACTGCAACACCTGCGTTCTTTCCAGGCTGCCTGGTAGCTCTCACTCTGCCCGTGTGCATCCACACACCTCTCTCCCACTGACCTGTAGCCTGGAAGTCCTTACTCGTCAGCAGCTCTTAGGAAATGGGAGGGCAGAGGAGCACTACATGCTTGCCCTGGGCTCTCCAATTAGCAAAGTCTGTTGTATGAATGGAGACGTTTCAGTAATGACCCATGCTAATTACCAGCTGGAACAAAAACAGGAGCATAAAGGCCTTGAAAGTCTGTGGGCATATGCACTGTATTCTCTAACCCCACAAGACCTCTGATAAAATTCATCCCATATCCAGGTATTCCAGTTGGAAAGCTTCCTGTCCTAAGGGTTGATTTTTCTCACTCTCTAATTTTCGACCCAAATGTGTTCACTGCATTTATTCTCTTGTTGTCATGCAGCTTTGTACTTTTGCTTCAGCAGTTTTGTTTGTCTCCTGTGATATATTTAGACAGCAATCCTATCCGCTCTCTGCCTACATTTGGCTAGGCTAAACAAGCCAGGCTCTTAAGTTTCTCCTTGTTTGAGAGGTTTTCTGTTTCCCTCAGGCCCTTTCTGCACCTGTTCATTTGAGTTTATAATTTTTAAATGTGGGTGACCAGAATTTTTTTTGCATGATGCTTCTTTTATCAGTGCCTGTACAACAGCTCTGGTATTTCACTGCCTCACCTAGACTGTGTTTGCTTTTCTTACAGCCTCATCCTCTCTGTGTTCTTTAACAGGTTTAATGGTTATTTTTCCTAATTTTATTACAAATATGCACAATTGTTAGCTAAATTGGGTTAGCTACATAAATACCTCTCCTCTCATGTCTGAGAACATGGGAAGGAGCTGAAGTCATCGCAGAATAAGTCTGCGCATGCTGATGCTTTAAACTGGTGCCTTGTCCTCAGGGCCAAGCTTCTTCCATGAGGGCTGGCAAGGACATTTTGCTACATCTGCTGATGTGTTGGCTGATGTAAATACACTGAAGTAGGGGAGCTACCATTTCTCCCAACAAAAAACATGGGGCTGAATTCCCAGCCCCAGCTCCCAGACAGCCCTGTCCCTGTGATAAAGGTCTGTGTTGCTGCAGGGCTGGATGTGATGAAGAGCTCAGAAGAAGGGCGCAGAGCCCTGCATCATGGGCTCTGAGTGCTCCTGACCTCTGAGTGCTTTTGGCCGTATCTGCAGCACAGCAACTCTCCAGTTTTTCCAAAGCTAGTCTTCTGCTGTCCTGCTTGTTATAATTCATTTAGAAGTAGAGAGTGTTTTTTCTCTTTCTGGCACTGTAGGGAAGCCACCTCTCCCCCATCACTACCAGCTTGAAGGGAAGAGGTTTCCATACCCCCGTCTCTTTCCCCAGCCTGCCTCTCCTCTCCTCTCCTCTNAGTTGGGTGGAGCTGACTGTACTTAGCTGTCAGCTCCTGCTTTTCCACACAACGCTGAGCCCTCTGCCAGACTTTTCAGCTATAAATGGATCTCGACTTTTCCAACCCCCACTCTCAACATGAAGAGATGTTGTGGGATATCGGAGCTGGGCCAGGCTTCGTCTGAATTAGGAAAACATATGACCCAAGCGCTCGCTTTTTGTAGGTTCTCTGTGAGCATTGTGCCTGGCTTTGGGGGAGCTGTGTGTGTGCCCTGGTGAGGGCTGTGCTGCTGAATTCCTTGTGTGCACTGTGAGAGCAGCTGTTCTCAGACCTGAGTGCAAGGCTGGCCAGGCCTGCAGGTGCCATCACCAGCCCCACACGTCACCCCACAAACACAGCACTGTCTGATCTAAGCAGTCCTAAGCAGTGTCTCCAGGGAAGGCCACTGTTTTTGTTACTGGCTGCATCCTGCCTCCACATCCGAATCAGGCACTTCATAAAAGAAGCCTGGCTTTTGTACATAATGAGCAATCTTGTTTGCCTCCCTTAACTTTGGGATTTATGGCAGGGATCCTGAGATCTTTTAAGCTTTATTGCATTTGGGCTGGTCTGAGAGGCTGGAAGCATCAATATCTCCTTGTTCACCGGGGAGCTGGGACCTGAAGTATGCACACCAAGGTGACTCAGGGAGTCAGTAGCTGCCCTGGATTTTAAACTGAAGGCTTTTGTGTCATCAAGTGCTAACCTCCATCAGCCCTGCGGGCATCCAGGCCATTCATTCCATGTAGAGTACAGGTCTGTATTTAGAAAACTAATTTGTACTCTCGCGTTGAAAAATTGCAATCTGAAAGTCTCCTAGTTAGTGTGCTGTGTAGAAGCTGCTGGGCAAGGTTCCCGTCTGGTTACCTTTTGCTGGCAGCAGTAGGTTTGCATCCTTTCATCTTACACAGCAACACCTAAAGCAGCTGCTTCAGAGGCTTCCTTACCTCCTGGCAGTCATCCCTGAGAAACCTTCAGGCTGTGGATAAGGGATCATAGAATATTCCGAAGGTGCAAGCCTGGTTTTTGGCTGTGCAGTAGTCTCTGAAGTTCTGCTTCTGGTTCGGTTTTTGGTGTGGCAGCAGATGCTGTCTGACACATTTTCCTGCGCAGGATGCCTGGTATCCTGCATTTTCCTTACTAAGTGGCTTAGTTGTATTGCCTTTTGGATGGATCAATGCATTTGCTGACAGGGCAGTGTTCGATGGACAATGTGCAGGAATAATCTGTTGGTTTTTTTTAATGTGAGTTGAAAATTGTAATGTCCCAAACCATGATATTGAACAGGGCTTATGGTTTATTAAAACCTCATTTCTGTCTCCCTTCTGGGATTGTGAGTAGTATTTTGTACAAAACAGATGAGGGATAAATTAAGTGCTCCTTCACCCTTTTCCACTCTATCCCTGATCTTTGAGCTTTGGGAATATACGAAATGAAAGTACTGTATGTAGTTGTAGCTGCCTGATGCTCTTTCCTGTGGTAGCCTCTTCTGCAGCTGGGCCAGACATCAGAACCTACTGGTTTGTCAGCTCAACTTGGAGTCCTTCAGATTAAACTTGGTTGTGAGGAGTTTTTCTGCTTGTAGTGTCCCTCCCCAGTGTACAGGGAGGCTGGCTACCTGCAGTTCTTTCTAGCTTTATGTAATCTGCTATCCACTGAACACTTAATTCCCAGTTATTCACCAAAGCCCTGGACTCATAGCAGGGTGCTTTCTGAGGTTTGCTGGCTCTAGGTCTCTGTTCTTCTGATTCTGGAACATGAAGCCTGATTGAGGCTTTGCTACTGATGCCTGCTGCTCACCTGATGCCCAGAACCTGGTCACCTGAAGTTTCTTTGCCTCCTCTTCTCATTCTTTTGTGTGTTTGCCTGGACTGAAAATTATGGTCTCCACAATTCACATCTCTTGTGCCTGGGGTGAGTGTTTGGTAAGCATATTTGTAGTCCTTAAGCCTTGATGAGGACTCTGCACTTCCACCTGAGTCCTCAGTGAAGCACATGTATCTCAGCCACCCAACACTGCAGGCTCTTTCAGGGATCCTTGGCAGAATGATGATGACACTGAATCATATTTTCAATTAAAGTTTTATTTTCTTAACAGATTCCTGGTGGCCAGGAAATGTAGAATGGTTTGGGTTGGAAGGGACCTAAAAGATTATGTAGCATTCCTGGTTACTGTGCTTGGGGCACTCCTTGGCAAATGCTGAGCTTTGCAGGGCATCAAAGCTTTGGTACCTGCAGTGCCTGGTCCTACACAGGGGTCCCTGTGCAACACATCTAGCTGTGGTTTGGAAGACATAATGAAAACTATAACTTTCTAGTGATTCTAAGTTAGTCAGGGTGGTTGGTTTGAAAACTTCTTGAGGAATTACAGGAGCATCTTGCAGAGCTATTAGCATGATAAAACAGCAAATGGGAGATCGTGCTGATAAATGCCACATGTAATGGTGATCTGTGAACAGTTTCTCCCTGCCCACAACAAGCTCTTTGGAGTCACTGTGGATTGTTATCTGAGCACATCAGCTAAATGTTCAGCTGTAGCCAAAAAACACTGGAAACAAAATTTGGTTGTATATATTCTTGTGTACTAGATATACATGTTGTGCCTGCATCTTGGGTATCACATACCAGCTGGTCACCCTCTTTCAGAAAGAGTAACATAGACCTGGAAATGATAGAGAAAAGTGGAATGGGGATGACTAAGGGACTGGGATAGCTTCTGTAGGGAAAGAGATTAAACAAGCAGAAGTAGATGATACTGGGAAAGAGCAAATGTCTGTAATATAGTGTTCAGTAGGGAGAAGTTGAGTAAAGACTGACCTTAATAAACTTTGCTATTTCTCACAGCACAGAGGAAGTGCATCCAGCAAAATAAATTATTTTACAGGAGGCTGAGGAAGTCCTTTTTCAACACAGTTGATTTGTAGAACATGTTGCTACGAGATGGCATGAAGACTGAAAATATACACAGATTCCAAAAGGAACCAGACACCTAAATGGCAGAGATGTGTTTCAGTGTCTGTGAAACGTGATGGTTAGTGTACGACCTCCAGCTCTAGGAGTTGCTGATTGTTGCAGGCTGGAAGAATGTGTCCTTAGGGGAGATCACTCTGATTGCACTCAGTGAAATCACTCAGTGATTTTTATGTGCCAGTGCCACCTTGTCAGGGATAGGGCACTAGACCAGAAGAATTCGTGGTGTAACCCACGGAGGTGGTTCTGGTTGCCATTACCACTGCTGGAACAGTTGGGTGGAAATGAACTGATGTGGTTCTGAGCACTTCTGCTCTCACAACTCTCCTGTGGAAATCACACATAACTCACCACAGATTTTCTTACCACTTTTTTTAGCAAATCTGGATGAACATTTAGGAGAAGGGGACTTAAGCAGACATCAGTGAGCACTGTCCTGCCAGGCAGGCGACGTGATTGGCATTAGCCGTCCAGTTCTATCTTTTTTCCCTCTTGGCTTATGATAAAAATGTGGTTTATGTCCTGATGGAGTGAAGTCTGGATTCTTAGAGCCTCTTATTCACATAACTGTGGGTGGTGTTGTTATGCATCCAAATGTCTTATGGAAAGGGGAAAGAACAGGCTATTGCAAATTCTATTGTGAATTCCTTTATCCTTTCCAAGTCTTATGTTGCAATTTCCTTCACAGTCTAAATAGCAAAATGTCTCCAGTCTCCCTTCACAGAGAACTGTGAAAGTTTGGAACTGCAAAGCCTTGAAAAGTCTGTTTTCTGGTAATGAAGTAAACTCATTTAAATGCTTTTAGAAGCATTAACAGAAGCCACTGTTACTTGCTGCTCATCCTGTTGAAAACTTACCAAATCAGTGTTTCTGGTGAGTTGTCGTTGGTTTTTTTTTTTTTTTTTTTTTTTTTTTTTTTTTTTTTTTTTTTTTTTTTTTTTTTTTTTTTGTTTTTGTTTTTGTTTTTGTTTTTTTTTTGCGGGGGATTGTGGGGTGGTTTTTTTTGTTTGTTTTTTTAGGGGGGGGGTTGTTGTTTTGTTTTTTGGTTTTTTTTGGTGGAAGCTGACTGACGTTGTAGCAAAAGCAAAAAGCAGTAATGGACATACTATTTTTTGTCTGCCATTCAGTTCACTGTCAGGGGATTCTGCACTGGTTAAGCCTGATCATCATATCACAGTGAGATTTTGGGAACACTGGACTCAGAATCCAGTCGTAATTTTACTTCTGCCTTGTTCCTTGAACTCATAAACATTAGCATGTTCGTGCCTCTTTCAGTAGCATGGATAAAGAGTTTTAAAGCCATTTCCCTGCTCTCTACAGAGAAGGAAAAAAGTCTCCTGGCAGCCGCAGGCTGTTTTTAAACGAGACAAATGCGCACGGTGCCTGTCTGCCAGAGCCCCCAGCCCCTACACCGAGTCTCTTTTTAGCACACTTCTCTATGCAGCTATATCTGGCTCCAGTTCTTTGCTCGGGGAACGTGACCTCATCGTTGTTTTGGTATTTCCAGTGATTCAGCCTGGTCCGGGGCAGGGAGGAGTCATTCCTGGTGCAGGCTGACAGGGTGTTTGTGCGTTTCTGGAATTCCAGAGCATTGCAGCCTCAGCCCTTCCGCTGCCTTGACAGCTCGGCTGAGGCTGGGCTGGTGCACAGCATTCCTGCCTGGCAAATGGCCTGGGCACAGCTGGTGGAGGGACTGATGCTCCTGCTTTTGGGGGTAATGGAGATCCCTGTCTTTGCAGGGTACCTGCTGTGGTGAGGGTGAAGAAAGGTGCAAGTGGTAGCTTGTATGTCGAAGGAAGCCACAAGGAATCTCTGCTGTATGGGTGGGAGGAGAGTCCCAGAGAATGCTCATTCCTGTTTACAGGCTGCCAGCATCCCATGACGCAGTTAACTTTGCAACATCCACAGCAGCTTGGTAAGTGTTGCGGTCCTTGTTTTTCTGGGGGGGAAACTGAGGCACCGAGCAGGGGAGTGGTCTTTTTGAGGTTTTATACCGCTGAGCTGGAGGTCCCCCACATCCTTACAGACCATGGTTGCTCAAGAACCACACGATCTCCTTGTTCTTCATTGCCAGTTTCACCCAGAGATCACTGGTATGAGCTGTATGCCTGCCTAGCACAGGGCTTACAGGCAGTGCCTGCTATGCTATGAAATGTCCTGGAACGGCTCCTTCCCAGCCTTTCCCTAAGATCTCCCAAGGCTTGTTTAATGGGCAGTGGTTGAAACCTGCAAACCTCTCCTCTGCTGCTGGTTCTAGTTGAAGGTACAGTGGAAGAAAAGACCCAGAACCTTTTGACACCTTGCTTCTTAACCATTAGATAAGCTCAGTTGGTTAGAGCATGATGCTAAAAATGCCAAGGTTGTGGGTTTGACCCCTGAATGGGACATTCACTTAAGGGTTGGACTTGATGGTCCTTGGGGGTCCCTTTCAATTCAGAATAGTCTGTGATGTCAACCTAGTCCCTATCCTCCACGTTCCATATTTGCTGTAAATGTAGCTGCAGTACAGCTTGCAAATGACCCTGAGATGGCAGGGAAAGAAGAATGCTGGCAGGAGATACCAAAGACATTGAACTGGGGAGAGGGGGAGGGGGTAAGTGTTGAAGATGTGGAGACCTGGAGCCTGGGGAGAGGGCCTGGACAACAGGAGTGGGTCCGAGCAGGTGAATGGAGCAATGATCCAATCAGCCTTTCTCCCTGGCGTGGTGGGTTGCTGTGGCACTCTGCACCAGAGGAAGTGTGGGGCTGGGGATGTCCCATCTGGGGTGCAAGGGTGGGAAGTTGGGTTGCATTACTGCTAGCACATACTGCATATGGAGCGTAGGATCTGATGGAGAATGTGGAATTGGGGGGGGTCCCCCTCGCTAGTGGTCACTTCACCTCGTGGCTTCCCTTGGCAGGCAGCTGCCCTCCCACCCCTGTCCGAGCAGGCAGGCAGTGAACCCATCCCGCACAGCCCTGCCATGCTCTCCCCGCTTTCTGCTCCTGCTGTAAATGGCTCTCTGTAACACGAGCTGCATTTCTGCCATAGCCCTCTCCTGTGCGCATCTGTATTTACACTGGGGCTTTCATTAGCAATCTGGCCCTCGCTCCTCTGTCCTGCCCACATGCTCCCTGAGTGAGACCCTGGCACCCCTGTGCCTGACGGGGGGCAGGTGGCTGGCAGCAGGAGGAATTCCTCAGCCAGCTCCTGTCTGGAAGAAGTGCCTTGTCATCTTGCCTGTTGCCCGCGGTCCTGCATCCACAGGGGAGCGGCCGGCGGAGACTCCCTGCAGCACGGCTCGCTGATCCCTGAGCCGGCACGGGGACAAGCTGGTTTTGCTTTGGATTATCGCTGGCTCTGCATGCTGTGTTCTTCCTGTGGCTCTCATGCCAGTGCTGCTGCACTCGGCTTCCAGCTGCGGTGAGCTGAGCCCAAGTCCTGGGGTGGTTGTATCTGGCAAGGTAGGAGCTGATCCCTTCTGTTTGTTCTGCTAAAAGTAATGTGACCATTCCTGCCCCTGCCTTTACAGCATGTGTCAATTAGTGGGTTTTGTTTTGCATTGTTCTGTAGCTCTGATAGACAGCCAGTATGCTGCTCAGGCTGTATTTCAGACATTCAGACATCCCTCAGACATTTCTTGTGGGGAAAGAAGATGTGTATATGCATTTTATTTTTACCTACATACTGGAAGAATCAAACTTTGTATCCTTTTCTGCTTCAAGATGGAGTCTTCTCTATCTTGTCTGTTCTCATGCAGCATCCTGTGCATGTTCTTCAGGTCATGTCACCTGCTTCTCCAGGAGATGTGAGAGCAGAGAGCAGTCTGATGTGTCTTCGGAGGAAGGGGGCGGGAGGAGAAACTCACTGAAGACAAAAGTCAAGGAAGTTCAGTAGGCTCGGAAGTGGCTTTAGGAAGTTATTTTTAACCGAGAAAATCAGACAAGGGAAGAGCCTCTTTTCCTTAGACAGTCTCAAATGAGTGGTTTGCTTTTGAATTTTTTTTTTCCTTTAGTGCTTTAGGGCACACTGTTTTAATATGGAAAGGCCTGAGGCTGCTACTGTCCCTAGGGATAAAGGACAGTCAGTCTTGTTAGTCTGGTGCCTCCTTTCCAGTGAACCTTGATGACATTAGTGCTTCACCTGCCCCCACCACTGCACACCTTTGCTGCTGCCACATGGGGAAAAGAGGTGATGACCAAGAAACCCAGTCCCTGCTGGGTTTCCCTGCAGCAGCCAAGGAGAGACAAAATAGGAAGGCATCAGCATTTTCTGTGTTTAGGCACAGCTGTTCCGTTTTTAGTCCATGGCAGCTGTGATGTGTGCTCAGCCGTCCATTTTCCCTGAGCCTAACGTACCTGGGCTTCCCTCCCATATGGATGAGAGTCTGTCTCCTCAGCAGGACAGACAGGGATACCAGGCCTCCTGCAAGTGTGATGGCACACTTCTGAGGCATACCCCAAACAGCAAACCATGTTTTAGGGCCCCGTTATATCCCTGTGAGGAAGATAAAGGGGTGCTGTAGCTTTCTCCAGCATATCCTGCAGTGCTGCCAGTGGGTGTATAAATAGTGCCCACAGTGTACTATTTTGGTGACAAGCTCTTCCCAGGATTCATCCAAAGAGTTATGTGAGCAAGTGTTAAAAATAACACCAAGCCCTGCCCAAGTGCTGGCGTCATTTCAGCCAAAGTGTTGGGAATCTTCCATGGAGAGCAGTGTTGGACCCTTGGTGGGGGGCAGCAAGAGGGGGTCCAGAACAGCTCATATTTTCCTCCTCTTGCTGTCCTGCTAACTGCAGAGGACTGTGACCCTCAGCTTCACCAGGTGTTCTGGTCACCAAGAAGGTGTGAGACTTTCACTTCTAATTAGGTTATTTGCCACTGGCTTTCCATGTGTGTTCTGCGTATTATTGCTGCGTCTAATGAGAGGTACAGGAAATTTAATCTAGCTTTAATCTGACCTGCTGCCAGGTCCCTGCTGGTGGCCAAAGCTTGCTGTCTCATTGGAAAGTCTTGGGCTGTAGAATGGGATATGGAGACATTCTGGTTTTGGGTTAGGTTTATCCTGAGGACTGGTAGCTGGAGGTTAGTTTAACTGTGAAAAGAATATTAAATCTGCGTGTTGCGTTATGGCTGTAGCTCTGGACATTATTGGCATCCATATAAACACGAACATTATCCAGAAATTCTGCCCTTTTCATGGTGTAGTTGGTGTCTATAACAGAGCTGGACCACACAGCAAAGAGACCTGGGGAGCCACGCTCCTTGAGCTTTGCAGCCAGTGCAGGATGCAGCATCCCGCTGTGAAGCTGGAGCTATGGTTTGTTCCCCTCGGGCTTGGTTTTGCTTATTGTTGGTCATGTTCTATGCTGGTTATGCAATTCAGCTACTGTCATGCTGCAGCAGCATCATGCTGTGTGCTGGAAAGCAGGAGACCTCACTGGAAGGCAGCAGACCTCATTTAGTCCTTGTGCTCAGCGTGCGAATCCCAGAGCTCACAAAGAGGCTTCTTGAGGGGTTCATGCTCAAAGAAGCCCTGTCTGAAGAAAGAGTTAATGCATCTTGTAGATGGATGATTGGCTCTACTCTGGGCTGGTCTCATGTGGGATGTAGAAGCCCCTGTGGAACTAGACCACCCGTTGCTTAATTACACAGCTTAATATGAGAAGCCTCACACACAGGAGAAGAGGTGAGATGTCCTCTGGATGCCAGCACAGAGGCAAAGCTGGGGCTCACCTGTTTGCTCTGAGTTGACAGCAGCAGTATCATGGACAGAGATGCATCTCTTTCAAATGCTGGAATTCAGGATGACAGCATTAATCCCCGTTATAGTTACTTGCCTCCTATATTTGCATTCCCAGATACATCAGTTCCAGTTTCTGGCTTTGTAGAGGAAGGGCTGGATGGTTACAGCTGGACTTGATGACCTAGAGAATCAACCTAAAGGATTCTGTGGTTCTGTAGTCTTTGAGCACTTTCAGAAGGGCTGCATTTATTTTAAGCTGAACGAGAAGGTTGCTGTGAAAGCAGCAGGCATGTGAAAATTGCTAAGAAGGTTACAAGTGCTGTTGGACACTCTATGCTTCAGCTCCTCTGATATGGGATTCCTAATTCTGGCAGATGTTCCCAGGGATGAAGAGCCGGTCTTGTTCGAACATCATGACCAAGCATTTTCCCTGGCTGTTGCATTGAGAACAAGTGAGAGAGCAGAGCAGATGCATGGCTTCTGGCTTGGACTCCTGTATCTCCAGGGCTCCACCATTCTTGCTCTCTCACCTTTTGGCTGGTCTTCTCTTTTCCAGGCTGTGTCAAGGGCCACAGGCTGGGTGTGTGCACAGGATGGAGTGCTTTCTTAAGCTTGTATTGAAAGCATAGATTTCATACTTGTCCGGACATGGAATTACGTCATGGAGATGAAAAGCATGTTTCTGTTTCTCCAAGAACATGCTCTGGGCAATCAGTCCTTCATCAGGGGCTTCCTGCTCCTCAGTTACTCTGTTCCTTCCTGCTGCTCCCTCATGTCCAGCCAACAGAGAGCTCTCTGAGTCACCATGACTGCTTATTATTAGGCCTCAGCCAAGGCTCTGTGTATCATCATATATTACAGAGCTCCTGAGGGCTCTTTTAGGGCTCTTTCCACCT
>VYZR01127652.1:8356-20983 GCA_013400675.1 Oxylabes madagascariensis
CATTTGGATGTGTGTACAGTTAAGGATGTGACACAAAGCCTGCTGAAGCCAGTGTATCTGAGAGCAGGCTTAGAAACCAAAATTTAGGTGCTTTGTAGAAAAAAAAAGGGAAAGAAAAAGATGGATGTATTTGTGATCCATGACTGAATACAGCTAAATAAGAGAATAGCTTTTCCTAATTATATTTTTCAGGAGAATCTTTCTGCTTTTATTGAGAAAATCATCATCCTTGCTGAGGATCCCTTGTTGAGGAGCCCTCCATTAGTCCATGAGGGAGGCGGTTAGTAGAGATGTAGATGAGTCATGTGAAGCCTTGTGTCTCTTAGTGCATGTTTGCAAACCTAATTTTAGTCAGTCTACTCCATTCCACTCTGCCAAAATTAGATAACATTGTTACAGCTATGCAAGTGTTTAAATCAGAAAGATTCTCCTGAAAAATATAATTAGGAAAAGCTATTCTCTTATTTAGCTGTATTCAGTCATGGATCACAAATACATCCATCTTTTTCTTTCCCTTTTTTTTTCTACAAAGCACCTAAATTTTGGTTTCTAAGCCTGCTCTCAGATACACTGGCTTCAGCAGGCTTTGTGTCACATCCTTAACTGTACACACATCCAAATGTGTGCCTGACATTTTGTGCATCTTTGTGCTTAAAAGTGCTTGTTACCACTACAGCGTTCTGCCTCCAAATGCCCTCATGAGGCACAGCAGCAGTGCAGATAAAGATTTCTTGACTTGCCAGGAAATGTCCTGTTTATGTTAAATTTTGAGATTTCACACTGCATCCATTTGAGCACCTCTTACCAGTGAACCTTACCCTTTTGCCCTTGCAGAGTAGGGGTTCTGACAGACAGATGTTTTTGTGGTCACAAACTGAAGTCAACATGGATTGGGACAGGAGCAGAAACTGATAGGAAATATCAACAAAACACATCCGAAAAGGAAGAAAGAAACTGATAGCGTTTGCGAATTGACTCTTAAATGCTACATCTGATGCCATTGCAACAGGCTTTTAGCAGCATTTGTTACTTCTGATTAGATTTGTTAGATGTACTAGATGACAACAGTCTGTTTAAACATCCTTTCATACTCTTGCTCTAGTGTGTTTTATAGAGTCCTGTGGGTATTATATTTGGAATTGTGGGGACACAAGAAGCCTCTCTTCTTTCTTCCTGGAAGTTTTGTTCTGATTTGCCAGCCATGGCACTTTGCTCCTGGAATCTCTTTGGCTTTTTGTCTAAAGAGGACCAGACATGGAATCTCTGGACTTGTGTTTCTCTCCAAATGCTTGGAGAAATGAAATGTTGGAGGAATGAACTTAAGTCACAAAATCTTCTTTGCAAGATGAGATTTCTTACACCTTCCCTCTCCTCCCAAACACGTCATCTGTCTGCCAGCAGGGGTTATCTCAGAGAGAGGTGTGCTGCCTGCCTGTGGAAGTGGTGGCTAACTCCAAACTGAAGGGAGTGAATGCAGTAGTTAAAGAGAATAACGAAGGCTGGACTGTCCCCTTGTGTGCAGCCTGCATGGGAACAAGTGACTCATGCTTTGGACAGTGTGTTACAAGCTTCTCACACCTTGGGATCCCATAGTTGCAGCTGATGTGTGACCAGTCATCCAGTGTGGCTGGAGCGTGGGGCTGTGGAGCAGGAAAAATGCTGGGATGTGGTCCAGAAAGAGACTACTGCACTGGTAAATGTCCTAAAAATGTATCATTTAGCAAGATCTTAATGCCAAAGTGCATCATCTTAGTTCACAGTCAGGAGTGAATGTGGGATCTTATCCTCTGGGATAAAAAGGGGTTGGGGAGGGGAGATTGAAATATCTCCATTTTGGCCTTATTGATCCTTCAGACTTCTCTTATCCTGTGGGTTTTTCCCTTTCCTTCTGCTGCTGGTGTCCTGCTATGTGCCGAGGGAGGGCAGAGCCCTTGCTCCCATTGCACCTGTTTTCTGGGTAAACAGATTCACTGCTGTTGACAGCAGCCCACAAGCTCCTCAGTCTGTTGAAGCTATGTTTAAATAAACAAAGCATATTTTCAGCTCTACGCAATGCTTGGCCATGGTAGCAGAGAGCCCTAGCAGGTGTCTTGAGGGCCTCTAGAAATGAGACAACAATCCCCAAGCGGAACATGCACTGGACTGGCTGCTTAGCTAATGGAAGCTGGCCAGCCTCCACTGGATTTGACCCAGGACAACTAGATTAACTCAACACCAAAAAAACCCCATTTGTTTTCTTCCTAACCAGCAATGTCCCCTTCTCTTCTGTCTTTCAGCAATCTGTCCCTTCATCTTTCCCCAGCTCTCTTTTTCTGATCTTTTCCCTTCTTCCTCCTGCCACGAGGATCAGAAGTACAAACACACCATTTGGTAGTCTGGAGTAACCCCAGAACAATTTTGCCTTCTTGCCACTTAGATGTTCCAGGAAGCAAATGCTGCCTTTGTTTTTGAAAAAGACTGGTGGAGAACTTGCAGGAGGCGGGTGAACTCCTGTGGCACACAGGTACAGCAGCTCTGTGCTGGCACCAGTGAGTTCTGTAGGAGAAGTGTTGGGATGGCACCGTGGGAGTGAGCCTGTGATGCTGGATCTTCCAGCATGGGACACTGGGAAGAGCTTGAAAAGCACAAGACCCTGGTGCAGCACATTGTCAGGTTTCATTCCTGGACTGCATGTGCTGGCTGGGAAGTTGCCTTTTGATGGTAAAATTCCATCTTCAAGTCCTACAGAAAGACCCATTAGAGTTATTCCAGGTGGTTATTCCTAAGGAGACTGAACAATCTTGCACGTCCATCAAGTGCATTGCTGCTTAGATGGGAGGGTATCACCTGTCTAGCATTGACTGAGTTAAGAAATAAAAAGAAAAATCTTTATATGCAGGATTTATTATGATTGGATGAAAAAAAAAAGAGCAGACAGTTAAAGAAGACATTTAAATAGGAAACAGAAAAGGTAATGGAGTTAACGAGATTAAAAATTGATCTTGAATAGTGTGTATTAAATTATTTGTGTTTATCCTGGTGTCTCTGTTAGTGGGACATTATTAATGACATGCTCAGAAGGCGTGGCTAAAATAAGGAATTTTTATTTAAAAAGGGGTTTGAAATATGAAACACAGCAGGAAAAACAGATGTTGGAAAAATTGGAGGCCAAGAAAGTCATTATTAGACTATTTTCTGCCTTCAATGGATCTGATTACCTGATCATTAATCTGAGCACTGCTTGCAAAGGGTGGGAGATGTGAGAAATTTCTCCTTGAGGTCTTACTACTGACGTTGAGATACTCCTATACGTACATGTTAATGTATGGCTGAGCAGCCTGCAGAGACTGAGAGAAAGTTCTACTTGATTAGAAGCAGCATCAGGTGGAAAATCGTGGATGAAATCAGAAATCGCTATCTTGGTTAATTGTGAATTATGGATGAAGGTTTTTCTCTGCTAGTTTTATATCTTTAAAAAGAATTGTTAAATCTGCCTTCAATTAAGAATATTTTAATAAGTTCTCCATGCTGACTCTTGAAGTTAAAAAGAATGTCTACTTACAGAAGAGGTAGAGGTTAGAAAGTAGTTTGTGTTTAAGTGTTGAACCACCATAGCCTCTTCCTGCAGAAGTATTGAGAGGACTGCATTAACTTCTGCTAGTTCTCCTGCATTGGCTGAATAATGTAAATTCAAAATTTGCAGAGTGAGTAGAATGAACATAAAGTTTTGGGAATTGTTTTCTCTCCACCTCCATGTTGTAATTATGAATAGAATTATGAATAAAAATGTAACCTTTCAGCATTAAAGCTGTGGAGGACACTAAGCTTAAAGTCTGTCAGCTCAGTGTTATGGCAGATGATATTTTATACTTATTTTGTATATTTTTAAAGTTAATTTTTAGATGGAACTTAGGGACTTATGTAACTTATTCTCGTGTGCTATGAATTAAAATTCAAATTTCCATTGCTACACAGTGGGAAAAATCAAAACCAGAAAAAAACCCCCTATGAAATGCAAAATGTATGTCATTCATTTTTGCCTAAGTTAATGTAAAAATTGAAAATTCTGAATACAAGTATAGTTAACCTGCATAATTGCTTATTGAGTTTTATCACTGAATAATGTATTCTGCTGATCACCTAAGGATGCACCAAGCTTCTCCCAACCAGTAAGAGTTTCCTTTGGGAACACAGCTTAAAAAAGCACAAATGCAAACCAAAATGGCAGTAGTGCAGGACACCCTGTTTTAATTAATTTTACTGATTTACTTCATAATTAATACTTACTGCTTTTGCAAGAACAGCTTGTGGGCCCACTTGGAAACGAAGGTGGGCTCAGCAGGAGGCTGGGCAGTGGGCAGGGAGGTGGTACCCCAGGCTGCAGCACCCACCCCAGCTCACTGCACCTCTGCATGACTTCCTCCAAGGAACAGAGTTGGCCAGGACAGGGATCTGCAGCACAGACCCAAGGCAGCTTCCGCAGTGGTTGTGAAATCACACCCTGCACTCCCCCTGTGAAACTGGCCTTTGCTTTTATTAGAAAGGTTTCAAAGTATCCCAAATTGGAATGCAATGCTTAGTTGCTACATTAATTTGAAATAAAAGGTTTTTTATAGCCAAAACTGATGGTTTTTATTTGATTCATCTGTAATAGTTCAATTTTTCTGTTTTCTGTACAGAGCAATAAATCACCATTATGTGCTGATTTCTCTTTATGCCTGTTTATTGTGGTGTGATGGTTTGTTCTGCTTTCAAGTGTCATTAATCTCCAAGAAGTAAATCAGAGTTTCTGAATAAGCTTTTCTTTGTCAGGTTTCACTGGGGTTTAATCCTCGGCATCATTAAAAAGGCTTTTCTTTTTATGGAGGAGCCTTGTTAGGAGCTACAGCATGCAGACAGTAAAAGTTCTGACATTGTAGTTGTCGCCTGTTAAAACTTCTATTTCTCTTTGCCCCTTCTCCTTCTGCCATATGTAGCTGTCTAGGGTTGGGGTGTCAAACACAGACAAAGTGGTTTGGCTGAAAAGGGTGAGCAGAGGAGGAGCTGTGCTATGACTTGTTCTGGAGCTGCTGTCTGACTCTGGCTCCACCACTCACCCGTGCAGTGCCTCTGGGTGAGTTTCCCGGCATCACCAGCTGGAAATAGCCACATGTAGCATTTAGTCTTGGGTGGTGGAGTCTCATGTCTCTGTGCAATGGAAAATTCAGGCTTTCAGTGCAGGAAGGCTTGCTTCACAGCTGACAGCAAGACAGAAGAGACTCATTAAAGCAAAACAAAACAAAAAAACCAAAACAACCCTCAGTAAAACCATCGTGCCAAGAACTGCCACAAACCACGTTTCCTCCCATGCTTCTTTACCTGCTCTTCCCAAGGAAAGACTGTAGCACATCAGCCAAGAGGCAAATAATTAAAAACATTCCCAAACTGTGTCCCTGAGAGGTGTCAACAGTGAGGAGTCCTGTTTGATGGATGGTCCTGCATTTAGGAAAGGGGGAAGGATTCTCTTCTCTGTTCCCTTCCCTGTTTCTGGAAAATGCTATCAGTGTTGTGGGCTGATCCCAGATTAATTTCAACAAAGTTGAAAAATGAGGCTGTGGGTGGCAGAAGTGGTTTTTCACTCCAGCTGGCTCCAAAGGAAAAACTCCAGAAGGCCATCAGGAACTTGGACATGTCTCACACCTTGAAAAGTCACTGGTGGTAGAGTTTCTGCTTCATTGGAAACATGGGATGCTCTGGTGGCATTTGAGGCAGCGATAAACCCATACACAGAGGCAGAGGAGTCCACATAGAGAGGACAGCATACGTTAAAAGACTTAAGATTTCACAGGAGGAACTGGATTTTTTTTTGTAGGATTGTGTAAACTGTTTACAATCTACTTTGTAAAAAAGGACTCATGACCTGTACAACAGTTTTTTGCAGTTTAGGACTAGTCTTCAGGCCTCACAATGATGCTATGCTGCTGTGATTTTCTTTCTGGACTTCTTATTTGTGGCTTTATATCTAAAATTTCCACTTAAACAAATTTAGCTTGATGAAAATAACAACCAACCTTGGTTTGGGAGAACAGGAAGCCTTTCTCTTGACTGCAGAGTGATTGAGATGCAAGTTCAGACACTGAACTTGGTGTGGATGTGTGAGGTGGATGCAAAATGAATGCATGAGATGGGCAAAAGGATCTCTGAGGAGCAGAGCTGGGTATAAAAAGGCATAGATGGGGATATCTTGCAACAACCTCAGAAGTGCCTCCGATGCAGGAGGGATGTCTGTTGCTGGATAGAGTTTGCCATTAAATTTAAAGAATGGTCATTCACTCTTTGATTGAGACGACTACAAGGGATAAAAAATTCTGCTTCATGCTGTCCTGAAATGTACCCTCCAGTCTGCAAAAATAAAACAAGAGCTGATGACTTTTTGATAGGTATTGAATGTTTTATTATAATATCTACTATCCGCAGAACACCCTTGCTAAAAAACTCCATAAACGACGTGTTATGAATAGGCAAATGATCCCTAGGCAATAATGTGTGCTGAATAACCTTTGTACCTTAGCAAACTGCCAGATCTGCAGGGAAACCTGGTAGCTGAATAATGCATTGGGTGTGATGCTGCACCTGGCTCTGGACATGGAAAGCAAGATCAGTCAGCCCTGGCAGTGGGACCGCTGTGTGGAGGATGACACTGGAAAAGGTTCAACCACAGCATCTCAATGCAATTGGAGAGCAAATTTTCACTACAAAATGGTGCTCAGGACAAGCTGATTTGGTCTTCTCCAGTCCCTTCATATTCTTTTTAAAGAGCAGAGCAGCCTTTCAGGACCATTTGTTGAAAGCGGAGTGTGCCACTGCTGCTAGGCTTGGAGGAAAAGACAAACCATCCTCTTATGACAAGGATTAACATTGCAGCAGTGTCTGCCAACACCAACATGAAAGAACACAACCTAACTGTAGGTCTTATTTTGGGATTCTGAGTGTTTCTATCACTCTCTATGTCATCAGAGCTGTTTCAGAACATATTTTCAGCTGTATCAGCCACAGTGGATATTTTTAAAAATTCTTTCCTATTATGCCATTCTGCTACTGACTGAAAAAAGTGAAAGGGTAAGGCCAGCTTTCAAAGGGATGCATACTGTGTCTGCTTCAATGAAATCAATATGTTAGTCTCCACCTACTCTGGCCTGGGGTTGTTCTGTGAACTACGTATCAGAAGAACATCATATCATTACAAGCATTTGAAAATTATTCTTCAAAATCAATGTACTATTTTCTCTTAAGCTTGCATTTAGCAAAATCTTCTCAGCATTTCTTCCCTCTGAAAAAGTTAGTGGCTATTAATTATGAGAGAAATGCATCTGAAATTATTTTCTCCAGTGACATGGATTCATCTGTGCTATGGCTCACATAATTCTGTTTTTACCACAGTGACATTCCAGAGGTTACACCCAAGATGAATTTATCTTGATGTATGCTGTGTTATTTATCCATGGAAATATGGGGGTAAGGGGGGATGAGCAAAATCTGGCCGCTGCTGTGGCTGTGCACATGCTAGAAAATCTGCTGGCAGCAAATACGGCACATGGAGAAAAGTTAAGCTGGCCTGATTCTGTCTTTTCCAGAAAGTCAGAGAAACGGAGGCGGCCCCGCGTCCCCTGGGCCAGCAGTGCCGACCGTGGGGTGTGTGGGTGTGTGTGCCCCCCGTGCTCCTGCAGTGGGCACGGCACAGAGCACCCCTGCCCAGCACAGCCAGCTCTCTGCAGAATGTCACAGAGCCTCACAGAGCGCATCTCGCCGTCAGCTGAGCTGGGTTTGAGCAGAAACGCAGCATTGCAAAATGTACCTTCGGTGCTGCGCTTATCGTCCTCTCCGCTACTGCTCTTCCCCCTTTCTGTGACCCAGTGTTGTGAAAGCAGCTGCACTGGGGGGGCTGTGGCCAGACACACAGAACCACACCATGTAGCTACAGGAACAGAAACCTCTTCGTGTCCCTCCAATAACCAGGTGTTAACTTCAGAACTGCTCAAGGGTCACATCGTCATCCAGTGAACTGACAAAAATTGCCATCCTCTCTCTCTGCCTCCCTCAGCAATTTCCCATTGTGGACTTTTTATTTCTTGCTATTTCAGTGGTCTGCAACCTTGCATTGTGCTAACAACACACATCAGATTGATGGCCATGCCACATGGCGTGGGGAGCATGGGTGCCTCAGTGCAGCCACCATCCTCCTCATGGAGATTACAGTCATCAATTTCTATCTGCTGCGAGCATCAACAACATGATTTCTGGCTTTAGGAACATCAGTTGATTCCCAAGGCTGAACGGGTTTTCATTTGGCAACCATTACTCCACCCCTACCATCAATGCTATAAAAAGACATCAGCAGCAGGTAATTTGCTTTGGCTCTATAATATATGAGCCTGAAATTACATCTTTACCACATCAGATTGGTACCCAGATTGGTACCTTTTGAGACTTTACAGATGCCTTATGGCTTTCCACAGTCACCTCTTTTGCTGGCTAATCAGAAGCATTATTGTTCAACACTGGTTTTTGGGAAAAAAGAGAAATTTCAAACTTTAATTAAATACAGTGTGAACCAAGCCTGAAATTTTAGAATAATAGAAGAAGCAGATCTATTTGCAGAGCAGCAGACTCACAGCCTTGTTGCTGTTATCCTGTACCCCATCCAGCAGCACTGGTCCCTCCTCCTTCCTTGTGACTCTTCCTGTGTATTCCCACACCCTCTTTCCACTTGGCTGCAGGCTCAGGGTCTCCATCCATATCTGGTCCCCATTTCACAGCTGAGCTGGTCTGCAAGCACACACAGTGGGAGCTGCTGCACTCCACAAATCTGAATTTGAACATCTATTTCTGTCAGGGAAGGCCTTTGCCAGGGTAGAGAGGATGGGTGGGGATCCTGACAGGGAAAGGGGACACCCTGGAGGAAGCAGCTGGGGACCGTGGAGTTGAGGCTAATCCCTCCTGAAGCATCAGACCCCACAGGCTGCAGGTACATCTCTGGTGCAGCTGGTAGATCCCTAAGCTTAATAGCTCTGAGCTGAACCTTGCAAGGGCTTTTCAAACACTCATTCCCCAAATGCTTCTAAACAATGCCTGTGATTACTCCAGAACCATGACTCTCACACTTGGAGGAAGAAGAAAGGCTTAATAAACCCAAATGTGTTTTTTAGTAGTAATTCACAGCAGAATCTGTGGCTGAGCCTGCCAGCTGCCACAGTCTGCACGGGTTTTATTTAGCCAAGGCTAAGAGCAGGAGCAGTTTTGGCTCTGGAGAAACCTACTGCTCCCTCCTATTGTCTAGAGAAATGAATGGCTTTAAAGTAATGCCTGGAAATTGTGTGCCAGTCACACGCTAAACAGATAAACAGCAGTGTACAGATTTGTTCAATGAATTTCCAAAGCTTTCTCACTGAGGTATTGTTCTGTGGGAATTCCTTTTGAAAAAGGGGCTCATTTCTCCCTGTATTCTTCCAGGTGGCAGTTTGTCCCTTCAGGGACTGTTTAGAGGACTATCACATCAGGTGTTTTATTATCACACTTAGTTGTGCAAGTGCTAACTGCACTACTGGAATAGTGTTTATTTCTTTTCACCGTAGAGTGTTCTAGATTCATCAGGAGCTGCAAATGTTCTGGGATAGCTGTGGCTTGTTTCTTTCCTTGCTGGTGCTGAGCCTGCTGTGGCTATGAGAGATCTGACTGGTGACATGTGGCAGGTGGGTCTTGGACACCACCACAACATTGTCTAAATGCCCTAACTGAGCAGTGCATGGGAGCATTGCACGGGCTGATTCCGTCCTTTCACAGGAGGCTGATTCCTGAAAATGTTTAGGCAAGGTGTTAGCATCATACTTAAATTCTTTACTGCAGTGTTCTCTACAGCTTTCCACCCAAATATTCTGTTGGCTTCAAACTGATTGTTCCTTTTGTCCCCTTCTCCAAAGATATAGTCTCAGCTCTGATCTTTAGGGGATCATCCTGTGAGAGCAGAGGAGTCACTCCATGGACAGCAGGAGTTTTTCATTTCTAACCTCACTCATTTGGGTCGCTTTAGTGCCAGTGTACCTGCTGTGTCACCCACCTTGGCTCGGTTTTCTTGCCCAGCCAGATGCAAACCCTCATGTGGCCTCATGTCTTGTTGCTGTCATGTTTATGTCTACCCTATGCCCTGGTGTTTGTTGTATCTCCCTCTAGAGCCCCCAAATGCTTAAGTAGTCTGATTTTTGGAGCAGGGAATTTCACGGAATGGAGTGGTAGTATTTGTCCTTGCAAATGAGGAAAAAAAAACCTCCTACAAAATCAATGGATTTCTGTCAGCATAGAACAAATTTGAGGGGGAAGAATCTCTTTCCTTCTTCTGCATGACTCCATCTTTTTCCCTAAAGTGTTGTAAACAGCAAAACTGCTTCTGGTAAGCACTGTCCTGGCACTGGAAATGGCTTTCTGTGGCTACTTACAATTACTGTGGAGATCAATAGGGAATAGCTGCAGTTGTGCAGTGAAGAGTGAATGACATGAAGTTAACTTTCCCTCCCCTGCTGGGATGGGTAGTGTACTGTGGCCCCGTTTCCTTATCTTCTTTATACAAGAGTCATTTCAAGCTTGATTTTTTTTGACTATCAAAAGAGAAGTTATAGATTTTACTGTACTGAAGCAACCCAAAACATTGCTGCCATACAGAGGTGTGTCTCCTCATAATCTACTATCCCAGCACATTTGGAGGCTCACAGATCCCTTCACCATAATGTATTTTATTTTGTTACTTTTTGCACACACGCATATATATAAATGTCCTTGTGCTGTGTTTGGAGTTGTGTGGGGAAGAGGAATGATCTTCACGTGCCTTCCCTTAGAGCAATGCTGGCCACATGGGATGTCATGCAAAGGAAAATGGAACAGTCTTTAAAAGCTGGGGAAAAAAATAAAGGCATTAGGAAAGGAATGGGAAGCATTTTGTGCAATCTACCTATAAACAAAATGTATACCATTGTAAATGTCTTTTTCCTTTTTTCAAGCTTGGACAGCACAATGCCTGCCATGTTATATTGTTTCCTTCAGAAGTCATTGGCTGTAGCAATTTTATTGAAGTGGCTTTGAAGGCTGGACTGAACAGTGAGATAAATAATAGCTACATTTTTGGTTTGTGCATTATCATGTTGCTCTAATTCAGCTTAATGAGTCAATTTTCCACTTACAGAAATTAATTACAAAACAGGCTCTAAAAGTGTCAAGGATGGGTTCTGTCAAGCCAGAATCATGTTGTGCGACATGACGAATGATGCTGAGCCTCTCTCCATCTCTGTGCCTGACTCCTTTCCTTGGGATAGAGGTGCTGAGAGTGGAAAAGTTTGGTCTTGGACTGCAGTACAAAACATTCTGTCAGTCTGGTGTACTTTGTGTTCAGTTTCACCTGGAGTAAAAGTGGGCTTGGGAACATCAACAACCTCTTGGGGAAAAAAATCTGGGAGGGGTTTGGAGCTAATTGAGTTGCAGCACTAAGGGCTCACTGTCATTCTGGGGTATTTGGATGCTCCCAGAGAAGATTTACTGCAGGGATTCTGATCTGTAAGACATGAACTGCCTGTCTGTTGCAATGGTGCTTCTCATGTCAAGGGAATGGGATGCAATAGATCAGAGTTAAATTAAAACACATTTCATGTATTTATAAATGAGCAGTGGTATCCGTTTTCCTGCTTTGGTGAACCTGACACATATGAATGCACAAACCTCAGTCTCTGGTGGCTGCTATTATTTTAATAGTAAGTGAAAAGCCCAGAGTGTATAAATTGCTTGTGTTTCTTCATGACAAAACTGGATTATACAAACCTAAAAGGAAACAGTATACTCAGCAGAATAAAACTTATTTATGTATTGCCTGTTAATCTTTCAACATTAACACTGATTGAAGTTGGGGTTGGTTTTTGGTGGATTTTGGTTTGGTTTTTTTTTCTGACTTGGGGGTTGTTTCTTATTATCAGTAAAAGAAATTAAGCTTTGAATTGATTATTTGAATATTTAAAGGCTGAATCGTGCATTGCCATGAATGCTGTGATCTTTAGAGGCACTGACAGCTTTCCCTCTGGCTGTTAACATGTCTGCTTTGGACAACACAAATGTCAACATCACTACTCCTCTAATTAGAGCAGTAGGTCAAACAGTGTCTTTGTCTGTGGAGGAGCCCGGGCCATTAGCCATGTTAAGAAGAAGCTCCTTTGTTAAGCCTGATTTATGTTTCTGAGGTTTGTTTTATCCTATCCTGTGGCAACCTACAAACGCTGTTTTCAGAGTGGGGCTTTTTTGCTGACTGCAGAAGGGGAAATACACAGAAGAGATTGTCCCTGCACTGATTCAGCCTGATTCAGTCTGAGCTGCAAAGCAAAGCTTCCCCAGCAGTCCCAGCTCACTGCAGGTCTGGCCTGTGTGAGAGAGTGCATTGCCTTAGTTTTATTCAAACACAAGAAATGTAGGTTTCCAGACAGTTTAAATTATAATAGTACTGGAAGTTGTAGAAGGTTATCAAAATAGAGAAATATAGTGTTATCCCTTTAAACTGATGCAAAGGAAAATATTCATCATCCTTGTTTGGGTTCTCTGCTGGAGGCGCCAGCTCAGTTTTGCCTTTTCTGATTCATTTTT
>VYZR01127652.1:27996-50416 GCA_013400675.1 Oxylabes madagascariensis
ACCTGTCCTATTCCAAGAAACATAAATATCAGAAACAAGGCTAGAAACAAGGCCAGGCATTCTTCATCTTGGTGTGAACATGGCCTTCTAGAGCCTGCACAGCTTTCACTTTGAGCCCTTACTTTTTAGGGATGGGGTTGCTGTCTTGAAAAGTGCTTTCCGCAATGAATTTCAAATGATACGACCTGGACATCAGACAGGCACATGCCTTTAAAGAACTTGAAGTGATAAAAATACAGTTACGTGTGATTTCTGATCAGTTTTTGGTCAGCTGCTTCCCCTCAGTCTCTTAAGCTGTGTTTACATGCCTTCTCTTTACTCCAGCATCCCTTACATCAGAAATCCTCTCCTTGTCTTCACACCTGCTAGGCTGTACCTCACCTATCATGCGCCTCTGAAAGGCCTGTGATGGAAACCCTTCCATGGGCTTATGGTNTTAAGGAAAAATGCAAGCTGAAGGTGAAAATACATCAGCTGTGGAGCAATGTTGGAGGATAGCATATGTTTGGTGACATAAATACGAGAATGTTTTTCAGCTGATACCCCAAGTAAGTTTATATTTACGCTCAGACCATGTCTAATGGCGCTTTAGATCAAGGGCATTGCTAAGCTTTAACATAAAAAAAAAAGCTATGTGGAAAAGCTAAGTACACCTCTAAAGTCTGCAGTACAGAGGAAGGTTTGCAACACTGTAAGTCTCAGCTTCTGGAAAAGAAAGGATGCTTTAGCTGAGGTCCTGATGGGAACAGTGGCTGTTCTTTGCCTGCTGCTGGAGCAGGTGTGGGTGGTGTGGCTGGTTCTAATGTAGGTACAGAGGTGCCTTCTGCCTGCATCGGGGAGGTGCCCATGCTGGTGGCTGCAGTGAGACTGCTGGCATGGAGCCTTAGAAGATACAGCCCTTTGTACCCCCAGCTGCCATGAAACAACGTGAAAATGTTTGTTTAATAAGGACTGTAAAATGTCCCCAGCACTCAGGACTCTTAAGTACTTTCATAATTTCAGGGGAACTTTTCCTGGCAGACTTTGATCATATTAAATAGATTTCCCATCATATCATAATGCTCCATTTGTTATAAATGTGCTGATTTGCGGATGTGCAATTAGCTGACTCAAGCAAAAAAGCATTATAGATACCCTGTGTATGAAGTGGCAGTTTATTTCTCTCCATATGGTCTATAACTTGTTCCATGCTGCTTACCGTGGGGTCTGGGCTTACTGCCCACTGCTCATCACAGTTTATAGAGAGGAAAATTGAAGGCAGCCACGGAGTTAATTCTTTGCCACACAGTTATTTCCTTAAGGCAATACCTAAGCTGTTTGCATCAGCCAAAACATCCCCTAGGAAGCAGGTGAGTCCTGGCCGTTCCCTCTGCGGAGTGAAGGTGAGATGAAATCATCTTAGCAAAGGGCACTGCATGACTTGAGAGCCAGGGGCTTCCCAGAAGGAAAAAAAAGGGCTTCCCAAATCCTGCATAACTTGTGGCCTTTAAAAGAGGTTTTTTTCTTGCCATATGTTTATTTATCGCTACTTGAATGGGTCTAAACAAAGGGCTAAATCTAGTCCCTCTGAAATCCATGGAAAGACTTCCTTGGACCTCAGCAATGATGGGATTGAATCCTAAATTAATATCCCCAAAAAGACTAATTTGTAAAATATGCTACATGCAGGATCAATTGTTTTGCTGCCGAAGCGGCAGCTGGCACCTCACCTCACTGCACATTTTTAAGTCTTCTAATAGTAAATAAGTATATTTCACTCTCCTGTCTTGGTTTCTCTCTTGCTCCTTTCAAATGAGTGAGGAGCATGGAAAAAAAGAGATTTGGGAGAGCAAGAGCATATATTAACGTATAGGGTTAAACTTTCTGAGGACAAGGAATTTTTTTTTGTTTCATCAGCATGTTTAACACTTGCAAATCTCAGTGTATGAGGAAATATCTTACATTCAAAGACTATTAACAGCTGTGAAATTAGATTTACAAATCTGAATGTATAACTGCATATTTTATATGCTGTTGCATATCATTTGTGCATATATTCATGAAACTGTCTTGTAGTTTACGAAATTTGACTGTACCATTTCAGTGGGAACTTCCAGATTTCTTAATCATGAAATCGTTAAATGAAAGACTTGCCACATGCAAATTTTGAAATTTGTGCAATATAACATGTCTTTGAACTAAACCCAACAGATATAGAAGTATAAATAGTTATTTGGAAGGTCTGAAACATGCTTATTAAGAAAAAAATATTTTAATCATGTCTATCTTCAAATAACTCTTAGGTGGGTACAGTTTTATATTATGATTGTGATTCTTATTTTTAAAATAGTATAAGCAACACATTCTCCAGTGCTTCATTTCATTCTTTAAAATAACCTGGGTTTTGTGTTTGGAGAGGAGTCATTTTGAGGCTGAGGCACTCACCTTTCTGGCTCAGCCTATAGCTCTATGGATTGAAAATACATAACATTATTGTCTTATACAAATCACGATTCATCTGGTAATGAAACTCTGCAAAAGAAAGCAAATCCAACACTTGGGGAGTCTTTGGAACATGAAAGCCGAGTACATGGCCAGCAGACGTGCTGCTTGGAAACCTATGGGAATATTCACTTAACTGCAACTAAAGCCTCGCTTCTGTGTTTAGGAATCCTGATCTGCTCACACAGATCTCAACACATGACTGAAATAATCTGTTTATCCAGCATATGGTTCTTTGTGAGGACTGGATAGAAGTCAGCTACTCAGTCTTATGTGTCATTTGCCACAGAGTGCTGTGTCCTTCTAAGTGCTCCCTTTCTAGTCCAGGGCCATGGAGGCATTTTAATAATGCAAAGAGGTGATTAGAGGCACTTCTGCTGGAATGTATGCTGGGGTGCTTAATGAAATTAATTTGGCTTATGACAGGGGTGTGGAGAGGCAGCCCTGGGCTTTGTCCTACTCACTGTCACCATTTCCTAGGGTGACATTGGATGTGTCAGTAGTGACCTGCTCTGTGCTGTGCTTTCAGCTTGCATGGTGCTAGCAGGAGGGGGGAGGCTGGGAGTTTCCAGGTGTGCTCGAAGGTGTTTGTTCAGGAGAACCAAATCTTTAAAACCAGGGTTTTCCAGCTGATATTACTGGAGATGATACTTGTGTGTAAGGAGAGTAATATCTGCTTGGTTTAACAGGGAAAATATTCTATCTCATAAGTGCTGTCTCCTTCCCCCCAAAATCAGTGACAATATCTATCTCAGACACATGATATCAGAGAAATAAAAAGGCTCCTCAAACCTTTGCTTAGTCCATCTTCCTGTATCTTCTGCCTAGAACAGTGGAGCCAGCATGGCTGATCTGGGCCATCAGTGATTTGTGTCTGTACTTACTTGGAGATGCATTTTTCAGGTTATGTCCTTTTCTAATACAAGCAGTAAAGTACTATTTGCACTGACTAACTCTACAATTATAGTCTAAGCAGTGTGTGAGCTATACAGAGGAACTGCTCTTGACCCCAAATAATGTCAAATTTTAAATTAATGAAAAACAGAATTTTTTGAATGAAACAAGGTAGTGCCCAACATCCACACAGATCTCAAAGAAGAAAGTTGTAGTGTCAGAAAAATGCAGCCAAATTGAAATCCCAAGAAAGTGATAATAAAATGCTTCATTAAACAGAAAGAAATAAAAAGAGAGGGGGAAGAAAAGGCACTACAGAAAAAGCTGTGCTTAAATGTCAGTGACAACTTTAATTCTTGTTGGCTTTTAACCTCCTCCCATCAGAAAACTGAAACTCTTTAGTCAAACAGAGATTTTCTGCAGAGGAACTGGAAGCAGCAGCTGAACAGGCAATGTACTACCAACTGTGAGAACAGCCAGATTTTGACACCCATGTTTTCACTAGGTGCCACTTCAGCAGTAGTTTCTGTAGATCTTTCACTTGGACCATGAAAGTAATCTCTTCTAACAGGAAAACCAGTGAAAGTGAAAAGTGCTCTGCTCCCCTGCCTAGGTGGAGCAGCATTTGCAGCCCTTGCTCCCCAGCGGAAGCTGCACTGAAGGGTTTGTGTAGCTGGTGTGCCTTGCCAAATTCAGCCTATTTCTTACAGATCTCTCTTTTTGATATATTAAACAGGGATCTAAGGTTTTACAAATGTAAGTTGCACTGCAAGGATGTCAGGAATGGTGTGATCTCCTGAGGGCCGGTCTCCTCAGGGCTCTGCAGGTTTTGCTCTCATTAGTGGAGACTTAAGAGCCTCTGGTGCTGACTCCCAGAGAAAGTCTGTGTGCCTCATGGTAAAATCATGGCTTCTGACTGTGTTTCCAGCAGTTCTTCGAGAGCTGAGAAGCTCTGCAGTTTGTGGGGTACTTTGGGAAGTTACCCTGCGTCTTGTGCTCCAGGTCAAGTTGAGCAGATGTGCAAAAGGCATCTAAATAAGTGAGAGAGATAAAATTTGCACCGTGCTGTGCCAGTAAAGTTTTGGGCTGGAGCTGGACCTCAGCAGGATGCCAGGTTGGCTGCCAGGTGGTGCAGGGCCCTCTGTACCACCGGGGCCCCTGGGTTTGGTTCTGCGTTGTGTAAACACATTTATGTGCCATAAATGAATAACAGCAATTTTTTTTGTTCTGGGTCTGAGCTTTATTTGCTTTTGCTTTTTCTTGGGCAGTGAACTTGTGCCTTGAGAAAATGCGTGAGAAGTTTTTAATATCCATGCCTCCAATGAGGCAACAATGGCACATCTAATCTCAATCTATATTGTTTGTACTTTTGCTCAGTAAAGCAGCTATAATAAATAATACATTTCTTCTTTAAAGTCTCTTCCCCGCCCCTGCTGTATAAGTGTGTTACTTCCTGCCCTCCTGTGCTCTCTCAATAGTGCTTCCCTTTCCTGTTTTGGTAAAAAGCTTCCATAGAGCCTCTTGGCTTGTCTCCCTGCCAAATTTGTCTTCTGCTCAGGTGAAATAGAATATTTGGATTTGAGCACACGTGCCGGCTTTGAGCATATACCTCTGTGGGATTGCCTGACCAGGTCCTCCTCTATGGCAGGCACGTAAGTATCTGGGGACTGTGCCTTTGGCAGGGAATTTGTTGACCAGAATGAATGTGACTGGATGTGAAGGAGGGCACATATTGTGAAACACAGAAGGTTTGTGTTTTGGCTATAGCCTGGTAGGATAATTTATAACTGTATAAAATGGTAATTAAGCTTTTATGGCAATGGTACATTAATATGCATCTGCTGGCAGTGAGGGAGAAGCTGACTTGATGAAGCGAGTGTTCCTTCCATTCCTGATCTGCCTCCATCAGCTCGAGGGGAATTGTCACAGATTTATTTACATTTCTTCTGGGATTGAGGGGAAACCAAGGCAAAGTGATGTCAGCTTTAATGAAAGATCTTTATGTTGATTTCCTCTATTCACTTAGGAGTCTGCCTTTCCTGGTCATTAGTTATGATTATGATCTTTCAAAGCCTTTATTTAAGGTATCGTTCTCCTGAAATACAGATAGGGTTGGCCCATATGTGAGAACCCTCAGTCATGTATTTTCACTTGACAGTTCAGTTTTGGGTTTTGCATAATTCATATTTTACACAATTAGGTACTTCTCGTTTTTATTTCTGTAATTTAAGGGGGAAGGGAAGTAGTTTATATTAATAGCAACATGATCCAGTCAAGTTGCTTTTTTACTGTTTTTGTCTAATTGAGTTCCTGGTGTTTCTCCAGGCCATTTACTTGACTCACTTTTAGGAATGTCTAAGCATTTACTTGATATTTACTTTTAGGAACTCCCAAAATGTATCTTCAAGGTGGTATGTAAAATCTGAAAGTGAACCTCACTTCACAGAAAGAAATTTTGCATGATTCAAAGCATTAATGGAGCAGTGAGGTTCCTCCATTAGGAGACTCCATTAGCAGTCAGTTGTTGGAACTTCAAGGAAAAGTTTCCTGGAGCATGGCCTGGCAGCAATGCCCGGCAGCAATGGCACTTCTCCTAATGACACCACTTCCTCAGTGAAGTGCCTTTTGCAAAGCGTATCTCTTGAAGCATTTCTTAACATGCTGAGTTGAGATGCTGATAACTGGAGTTCCCCTTAGAGTTATTTGAATTCTTCCGCTTCAGTGTGCAAAACCTGCCAGAAGAGGGATGGGTTAAAATTAACACCACCTCATGGTTTAAAAATCTCAGCAACACAAACTCAGCAGATGTGCCGGCTTACAAGGGCATCAGTCTGTGGCCTCTCTGCTGGCCCCAAATCTCCCCTGATTGGCAGATGTGCTATTTAAGTGCCGTGGGGGACACCGAGAGGTCAGGGCTCTCCACAGGCTTTGGCTGGCACTGCTGAGGACTGAGCTGTTCTGGACTGACAGTCAGGCCCAGGTGAAATGTCTGTTCTGCTGCAGTCGTGTTTTGCATACTGTATCATTTTTTGTACCTCTACTCACTTCTCCCATGCTCGAGAGCATGAGGGGTGACAGAAGGTTATGCAAGTTTCTCCGGTCACGCCAGGATTGTGTGCGTGTTCCCAAATTTAGCAACTCCTCTGCCAGAGTCCTGGCTTAGTGTGCAACCTGGGTGTTTCATAAACTGTGTCTTCTCTGGTTTCCAGCTGATATGTCTGCTGTGAGTATCTGCAGCAGATTCTGGCCAAGGCAGTTCCCACTGTGTATGCCAATGTAGTAAGAGAGAATTCAAAATAAATGTCTTATTCCTAACAGAAAGTAACTTTTGAATATTCTTCCTTATGGAGGTGAACTGGTGTTCATCTTTTGATAGCACTGTAAGTGCCAGTATTTCCATTTCCTGCTCTGTAAAATATGTATTTGTCTTGCAGGTGTGTCATGACTTTATTTAACAGCGTCAGTCCTTCTGAGAGCTGCTTGTGAAGGAGGCTTCATAATTTTACTATGAAGGAGGCTTCATAATTTTACTATTTTCTTGTAACTGTTTAATATTAAAATGTTTAGATGCTAGAGTTTAACAGTGGAGAAAGGCAATGGCCAGGCACCTTCAGCAGATGGTCAGTGCGAAAGGCTCATCTCCAACTGGCAGTGCAGATAAACTCCAGCACCAAAAGGTCTGCAATGTGAATGTGCAAGCCTGAGCAGGAGACCAAAAACTCTGGGCTTCACTTCAGGCTGAATGGAGCAAGGGCAACACTGTTGGGTTGGTCTCTCTGCACAGGCAGGCAACCAGGAGAGAGTGCAAATTGAGAATTCTGACCACTGGGTCCATGGCTTGGTTTTTCAGGGAATGCCAGGAAATGGAGCTCAGAAAACAACTGGAGGTAGTCATTGTGGCACCTCCATGTTATATATGAGAGTGTGACTTATACTATTTAAATATCTGCTGTAAAATAGTCAAGTCATTGAGGATTAAAAGCATGTCATTGAGGATTAAAAGTGCCTTTCTGGATATAAAGCCCCCATGGGGCTGCCCTGTGGTGTAATCAAGTGGCTGAATGCTGTATTTTTGCTATGAGATCTTGCTGCATTGCTTGAGGAAGTTTTTCAGGGCTCTGGGACAAAGATGAACGATGGTGACACCGGCTGTACTGCAGCTTTGATTGTAGACGGAACTAGACTTTGAAACAGGGGGTCTCAGAAGGAGTCAGAAGTATGACTGACATTGTGCTGGAGAAATGAGGCTCCCAAGGAGAAGTGGGGTCACGAGCAGGGGTGGTGGTGAATCTCTGGTGGGAAGGCTGGAGAGCCAGTGCACTACAGCAGCTTTATCTGTAACGAGCTCAGATCTCATCTGTGGTCTCCATGTAAGCCCAAATGACCTGACTGTCTTGTGTTCAGAGGGTCTCTCAGGCTTTTTGTTCTCTAAATCCAGTGGTCAGAGAGAAATGTCCATTGTTTCAGGTTACTACTGAAACACTTTCCCTGCATCCCAGTCATTATTATATTTATTAAAGTGAAAGCTATTAAAATGCTTAACAAATTCATGTATTAGTGTTTGAAGTACACTTTAAAATGCTGCAGGAACATGACTTGCAGCTTGCTAATTCTGAGGTTAAGGCAGTCTGTACTGCACAGGCACATCTCTGTATACAGGATTTCGGATTTACATTAGCTGTTTAAGCCGATATTGAGAGTATTCTGTCATCTTCTTAAATCAGCATCAGCAATTTCTTGCATGTCATGTTTAACCACACAAGTGTGACTTGCTGTGGCAAACTCAGTGGACAAGTGGAGTAAGATGTGCTAAATGACTTGTGTGTTATCTCCCACATTCTCTAGGATGAGGTTTCATAATGCAAGTCTGGGGCTAAGTAATATCAACAATTTCTCACACCAATAAGAGTGATTAGATCAGTCTCAAATAACTTTTAATTATTAATAATATAAGTATTGAGGGGGGATGTATGGGAGCTGGAAATGAAAAATAAGGTAAGTGTTTGTATAAATATCTGTTTGCCTTTTCTATGAATACCAGAAAAGAGCATCTTTGAAAGTCAAAGAATCATGAACAACTTGAAACAAGGTAGATCCGTAATAGGTTCAAAGCGTGAGATCTTGATTTCTGTCAGGGAGCTTTTAGGGAATGTCTGTCCCAAGGACACAGTTGTGTGTGTAAATACGAAGGATAGTGGAAGGATAGTTCAGGTCCACCTGGCATGCTGGAGTAAAGCCCACAGAATTAGGTGTTTGGTCCTAAAGTTAGCTGGTTGTGGATATTTGTTACACCTTTTGTGAGCATGATTTGGTGACGCTCCAAGAGCTGTATGACCTTGTCCTGGCTCCAGGAGAAAGTATTTTAAACCTCTCCCATTGCCCCAGAGGTGTGACCTCTGGGTGATTTGGTGCTGGACAGGGAGTCTAGGGTAGGACTGGGATAACCCTGCACCGTGGCAGGCTCTGCACAGGGCTGCTGGTCAGAGGTGGCTCGGTCACTCAGTACCAAGCTCTGCAAAAGTTTTATTCGTAAGAGGATAACCGTGTAAGTAGAGAAAACAGGTCAGTGAAGGAGCACAGTGCAGCTTGGCCACTCGACTTTTCCTTAGTCTGGAACGAGAGGGAAAAGCCTTAGACACCCTTCAGAGCCAGACTCTCCTCCAAATGGTTTGCTCTCTTTTTTTTTGTTCATTCTCTGTGGCCGGTCTTTTGTGCTTCCAGCCTGAGCTTTTTGTTGTATATTTGGATAACCCACTGGGCTAGGCAGAGTGAAGCTGGAGGGGTTTTCTCTATCTGATCCATGGCTCCTCCACTACCAACCTCCACAGTAATTTCTGTCATTTGGTTACCCCACACCTCCTATATTTCTTCCCCCTATTTAATTACTTGCAGTCAGCCAGGTCATGTCAAGCCACTGCATTGTCATGGGATAATTCACAAAAAATACCAGTATTTTCCCAAGATTCCTGGTGTTATCTGTTCCATACTCATTTGTGGCTCTTTTTTGGCTGTAGATCTTGGTAATCATACACTTACTAAAAGCCAGGAAGAAAGGACTGTGTTTTTCAGGTTCTGAACAGTTGGAAGAGGAGAGAAGGGTTATTCCAGGACACAAAGGCACCTTCCCTGCAGCACTGTCTCTAAGTGGCTGCCTGCTCTCACCAGGGCTGGGCAAGAAAGGTCAATGCTGACCCTTTCAAGAAGGGTAAAATCCAACTTAACCAATCTGCTGATTTTTGAAGATGAATCTTACACAGAAGAGATGGATGACAGTGGGTCAAAATGCATCACACAGAGTGAAACAAACAGCAATCTTTTTTTCTTAATTTACAGTTTTGCAGTATTGAAACAATATTCTATAAATCTCAACTATGAACACTCGATTTTAGGTATCACCTGTGAACAAAACTAAGTAGACTCTCTTTAACGTCAGGCAAACAAATGGTACCTAGTGCAGGTTTGCCATCTCACAGATGTAAAGATTTCAGAATAAAAAGGGGTGAATGTTAGGATTTGGGGTCCCTAGGAAGAACCCCCTCCCCTCTACATTTAAATAAGATGTCTTTAATCTGCCGCATAGTAAAGTGTAGCAAATTGGAGTAGATGTTGTGCACAAACCTGAACAATTTTGTAATTAAGACCTCTCAACGATTCAATTTTTAAATATTTTCATACATAATTACCTATGGTGGGGACTCAGGTGGATGAGTCTGACTGCATGTTAATATAAAATAAAATATCAGTAGGAGAATTCCTAATATTTGATGTGTGTGAAATTTGATGGGTCTCCATCAAATACCAAATTTTCAGCAACTTTTGTGTATTAGGAAAATAAAGCAAGTTCTAGAAGTGTGTAAGCATAATTTTGCATATAAATACTAATGTGTAACAAACCCGTGTCATGGAGAAGGAATGTGGCTACTCAGAATTATGTTACTAAGCACCACATTTATTACCTGTCACATGTAGCTGACATAAATATCAGTGATATATGGTCCTAAAAATAATCAAAAATTTTGCTGGGCATTTGTGAAAACACTGGTGGTTGATTTGTGTTTAAAATAATGTACAGAGAGTAATAGAGAGATTCTCAGTGAGCTTTATAAAGGGAACATTTTCTGGGCTGTTTTCAGAGAAGCCTCTTAAAGCAGCAGTGGGACGGTTGTGCCTTTTAACACACAGGAAGAGTAGAAAGTCTGCAGGATAAAGAGTTACACCTCCATTTAGGGTGATACAGCACGCTAGCAATGAGTCCCTGGAGGCATTTTGGATGTTGAAAGATTGATGAAGTGCTTTGCAGGAAAGGATTCCCCTCGTGTTTTATGTTCCTTTCTGTTATTTCACTGGAGGCCAAATAACAGGCTCAATCCTGTTTCCATTTAAATGAATGATGAAAAACTTCCATTGACTGCAGGGGAGCAGGGATCGGGCTTGATGTTGTTGCTTTATGTCACAGTAACAATTGGTTGTCGTGCATCAAACCCTGCTCCTGAGGTCTGTGTCTGTGTTTCAGCCACAGGACAGTGTCAGGTCCTTTGCTGCTGATTTTGGTGGCGGCAAAGCCTGAAGGCAAAGTTGGTGTATTTACTGGGATCTGGGTGTGGCATTGTGAGTAATTCATGTTAAGGCCCTCATGTCTTGATGGTTAGGTGTAGTCTCTTAGTTGTAAGTAATGATAATTTAATTAATTTTGACTAATTTAGCAGCTCGTGGTAATCGTGGATTCCAAAATTCATCTGAAATGGAGACAGTGTTGGGTTGTGGGCTTGCTCTGATGAGCCCAGTGATGTGCTCTTGCTTATTTTAGTGTACAGCAGCACTTGCAGTGCTTGGCAAGGCTTGAGGAGAAGGACATGGTGTCACACTGGCTGAGTGTGACTGTCCCAGGAGCAATATTTTCCTGCAGCCCCCGGCTCACTGGGCGGGGGATTGCTCTGCCCTGGGCAGCTGATGCTCCCCCCACCTCTGGAGCTGGAGGTGGCACAAGACACCTGGTAGCAAAGGCAGGTGGCCACCATCCATCCACAAGACTGCACCAGGGATTCTTTTTAGCCTTTCCACTCCCATGTGACAAAGGCAATCCAGTGTACCTGCCCTTCTGCTGGTGTATTTCTCTCCCATTCTCCCCATCTGTGAATGCAAGGCAGACTGAGTGTCCCCCAGCAGGTCTGCAGGATGCAGGCAATGCTGCCACTGCTGCCAGGCTGCAGCTCTTGCAGCAGTTGGAGGATTAGGCAGGCTGGAAGGAGCTCAAATCCCTCAGCTGCTCGTGTCAGATATGGAGGAGCTGCCACAAGACATTAGCATGCCTTAAAAACCAGGAGGGAGAGGTGTTCGCTGGGTAAGTAAATCAGTAAAGGCACAGCTGTTCGCCAGGTATCTCACAAAGCTGTAGCAACTGGTGGATGAGCTGAATTTTATGAATTCTGAACAACAGAAATAAAATAATGTTTAGCCCTTCTGATCTAAATATATTGCTCTGGTAACAGAATTTAGCTGTTTCTATGATACGTAATAAAAATACAATTTATTCTGAATTTTCCTACCGTGTACTTTATAGAGATGTCTGCTGGCATCACTGCTCCCTCTATAAATCCTGTGAGGACTTTCCAGGCTCTTACCCACAGCCTGGAGGAGGTCTGTGGGCTACCTGGAGGCTGTGCAAAGTGATTGACAAAACAAGCCAGAGTCAGTAGGCTTTAGTGTACCATGGGGGATACATCTGCCTTGGAAATCTTTCTGAGACCCACAAATCAGAAATGATTGAAATTTGCTGCTGTAATCAACCCAGATCCTCTTAATACTTGAAGCAACGTGCTCCCTTTCATTAAAATGATGACAGTGATGGGGTCAGGCAGGTCTGGGTGTGCAGCAGTTGGTATAATTTACAAGTGGTGTAATTTGGCACAGTGGCAGTGCAGCAGCATGGTTTGGCATCACCCAGGAGCTTCTCCTTTTTTTGTGTGTGTATGTGTGTGTGTGTGCGTGCGTGCTAGGGAGGCAAACCCAAACAAAGAGGGAGGAAAAGGATTTGTGTGCAAAGCGGATTAACCACTTGCTGTTACAGTGTCGAAAATTATTTAATAGGGCTTGGGCTGAGGAAGGGAGGTATAAATACCTATATATAGGTCTAAAGTTAACAGGACAGTCATGAACTTAAAGTTTTTGCAGGACATAGATCTCAACAGTTTCATTTAGATGCACTAACTGAATCATAAATACATCATAAGGTGCACTATTTGCTTGTTGAAAATACCTATTACATTTAAAGATCTCAAATCTCCAAAGTTTCAGGTTTCATTTTTTTCTTCAGTTTGTATTTCCTCTGGCTGGGAAGTCAGGAGAGCAGAACAGAAATTCTGACCTGTATTGACATGTCACAACATTTGCCAGTGGCATTTATTGCCCTTGAAGGGTGTGTTTTATTATGATTCTCTATATGTATATTAGTCAGGATATGACTAATAAACAAGAGGAAATGTAGTAAGGAATTTCTGTGACTCTGAAGGAGAAAAATAATTATTTACGCTATATAAAACAGTGGTTATGTACTTTAATGTTGCTATGCGTCCACATTCATGGATTCCCCTTCCCCACTTTCTTTGCTACTAGGATGAAGGGAAAAAGCATTCCTGTGTGTTTTGCACCGTTTTTCTGGGACTTCTAAGTGCGTCAGCGGGTCTGGGTATTAGGCGTCAGCTGGATTAACTTAACTGATTTCTTCATTTACCTAACATGGCTTTTGGTTCAAGGTCTGCTTGCTTCCAGTTTTAAATGTATAACTCAGCTGTGGGTGTCACATTTGTTTTGTCAGCAAGCTGTAAAATATTGGTAGGTTTTCATGCAAATGTAAAAGGCTTTGCTTGCCAATAGATACATAAAATAAATAGAGCATTCATACTGTTGGACAGTTTTCATAATGTTTATGTGATGCAGGTTATTTCTCAGGGCTTAATGTTTTTATATAAAATAGACTATTGGTTCAAAACAGCAGCACACAGGAGGTTTTTTAAGTCTGTGAACACGACATGTCAGCTTTAATTTAACAGATCACATTCAAAGGATTAGCAGATCTCTTATAAAACATATGTTCAAAGTAGTACTGATAGTTTCTGTTGTTTTTTTTTTTTCCCCTTAGAAGTTATAAGTAATGAGCAATAAGCAGCAAATTCACTGTTTTCTTTCCTGATTTTTTTGTTTTTCTTCCTAGTGAGCAGAGTATTTGCCAAGCCCGAGCTTCAGTTATGGTCTATGACGATACCAGTAAGAAATGGGTGCCAATCAAACCTGGACAGCAGGGATTCAGCAGAATCAACATATACCACAACACGGCCACAAATACCTTCAGGGTAGTTGGAGTTAAACTGCAGGATCAACAAGTGAGTAACTATATCAGGTTTCTTTCCTGTGAATTAACCTTTGATCTCATTTGGTAACCTCAGTTCTATACCTGATGCAACATTTCCTGCTCCCTGCAAGGTGCCTACTAGTCTGTTTATACTCCAGTGATTCAGGCTTTGTATAATTTTTTTGCACACAGAATGTTTCACAAATTATTACTGCTTATTTGAAAAAAGAATGTTTCGTAGATGCCAAAGAGATTTAAATGTCATTTAATTTAAAATTAAACTTTTAAGTTAACATTTAATTTCAATTAAGTGTTCCCCCTCCCTCCTCAATTTTTTCTTGTGAAGTGAGTCTTATTCACTCTGCAGGATTTCCTCTCAGCACCCCCCAAATTATTTTCTACTTGTTTTTATTACTATATGAAAAATAGAAATAAAAATCAATTGTTCTGTGCTGCTGTCCCACAAAGTTGGTTGGTTGTTACATTGCTGTGATAAGCAATTAGTTCCTTGTAATGCACTTTAAAATTTTAGGTGCACACTGTGATCTGATTTACAGCGGACTAATTTTTAGGACCTCCTTGGGTATTAAAGGAATAATATGGGATTTAGATCATCAGAACTGAGATCAGACCCTCGTTGGCCACCAAAGCACAATGCTCAGCCCAGGGCTGCCACGGTGTGGCCCTGGCAGCCTGTTTTGTGCTGTGCTGGGCAGCACATCAGAGCTCCCTAACTGAGTGTCACAATTAGACCCCAAACAAAAGTTTACTTGAGTGGAGTAGTGGTGCAGCACCTGCATTTTAGAGCAGGAATGTCAGAGTTGAGGGCTCCCCCTGTGTGCTGGCATGAGGCTGAGTGGCAGTGGCAGCCCAGCCTGCCCACCTCTGGTGCTGACCTCCAGCCCCCTGCATGGCACAAGGATCAGGAAAAAGGGGGCCAGTGCTTGCCTGCTGGTTCAGGAGGGCTGTTTGCTCCTGGGAAGGTGAGGAGAGCACTGCTGCTGCTGCTGCTGCTGCTGTGAGTTTGGCAGGGGCAGGGCAAATCCCGCCGAGCTGAGCCAGGTCAGGCCAGCCCAGAGAGCAGGAGCCAGGGTACCACCAACTCTCAGCTGCCACAAATGTTGAATGGATCGATCTGCTTGTGGAAATGCTGGTGATCCTCAGCTGACAGCTGTAAAGATGCTTGGGCCCGCTGGAAACGTTACTCAGGTTGCTTACTGGAGGTAGTAATGACTTGGCTACACCGTGCATATACAGAGTCATTCTGAAAAAGGAAAAGCAGAACAAAAATAGGTGGGTTTTGAGCAAAAAATACTTTGCTCAAATATTGGTTTGAGCTCTTTGCAGTGCACTTTTGAGACATCTGCCAAAAGTTTTGTGACTGCTTTTATCCTTCTCTGTAGAGCAAAGGCAATATATGAAAGCAGTTCCATTCAGAAAGAGAAAATATTTTCAAAAATAAATGAAATTCAATGTCTTCTTAGTTATGAAAGCCAGTACTGCTTTGTTCCAGGCCATGCTAGTTCTTTATTTTACATAGCCAGCAGGTGAATGTAAATGATATTCATGTGACTGCAATCTAAGATGGGACTGAATAGCTGGTGTAAAAGAAACAGAAATCATAAAGCAAATATGTATATATGTACGGGAGAGTAAATACCAGAGGTCTGTCTTAATCAGAGTATGCAGTTTAAAGGGTAGGACATAGTAAAAAGTCAAATCCTAAGGTGCACTTTGAACATGCCTTGCGTTAACTGTAGTATTTTATTTGCTTTCAAATGTTCCAGTTTATGAAGATGCTGCATGCTATCTAAAAATCATCTCAGTTCAGAAGGAAACAGGTAGAAGAATATATTTCTCTAGAGTTTAAAGACTAAAAATCCTCTTTCAAATAAACAGAAAGTATAGTGACTTACCTTAGTCACCTAAAACTGCCTGAAACAAAGTGTTTCCCTTAAATATGATTGCAAAAATCCAGTATTATGAATAAAGCCAAGACAGTGTAGCATAGTAATATTCAAAGGAACACTCTGAAAGTCTCAAGATTCAGAATTTAATGTATTTTATATGAGTCTCACATGGAATCATAAGCTTGCTAGGCTTGCTAAGTATTTGGATTTAAAGAGAATAGAAATAAATTTCAGTTAAAATAATTCTCTGTTCAAGCCATTTCATGAGTGCTCTCAGGTTCTGTTAAATCTCACTGAAACTGAGGCTTTAGTAAAGCTGTTGGTTTGCCGGAAAAGACATATTTATTTGAAAAGGACCAATCTTCAGCTAAAATGTGGTTTGGCATATGATGAAGCTAGTGAAACTACACAGATTTTTGAAGAGTTGAGAAACTAGTTTAAAATATGTAATACAACAGTACCATGGAGGAACAGTTTAAACTTTTCTTACATACTGTTTGTCAAGGCACAGACTAGAGTAATCTTAGTGGCTTCATCCCTGCCTGACTTTATTTCCTTCTTAATTTTGTTGGTTTATATTACACCTCTAACAATATCTCTCTTTAATTTTCTTTTCCATTTTCCACATATCTTCTTCTGTAGACTCCTTGTGTTGTCTCTGTCTAGCTGCCTTTCTCCTTTCTATCCCTTTTTTGGTGCGTGTGCTGTAGCTTACAACACTGTAACCTCGTTCTGCTTGTCTTATCTCCTTATCACCTTATTTCCTTCTCTAGCTGTCAGTGTCTGAAAAGTTCACCGTAGGCAGATAGGGTAGAGTAGCAGAACTGGAGCATCGTTGTTCCCCCCAGGAAGTGGCCACCAGCTCTCTTTCCCTCTGTGTGTCGGGGCGAGGCGCTCACCGCGAGTGGCGGCGGCGCTGCGTTACAGACCAGCGGTACCTGAGCTCCCCTTCCTGCCCTGCACAAGGTGCAGCCTTGCACAGGCTCCTGCTGGCCCGAGCAGGAACCTTCAGAAAACCACAGGTACAGCCTTGAAGCTTTGAAGTCGCCACAGAGGCCTGAACTGGTTTGAAGCTAAGGCCAGATCAGCATTACAATCGCTTAACGTCATGAGCTTTGATGTTTCCTTGCGGCCTTCATTTTGGAATTGATGTTCATTGAGGTCTTTTCCAACCTTAGAAATTCTATGATTCTGTGATTCTTGAAGCCAACAGTTGCAATCACATCTTTTACACCCATGTTGCATCTTGCTAGCTGCTGTTACCTGACCTGTTGTAAAGGTGACGTGTGAACTTCAGTCACCGTGCAAGAAGTTCACAAAGCTAAAAAGCAGTAGCTGGGATCAACCTAAGGATTAAAATTAGGACTTTATATCAAATGATGTCAGTTCAGCACAATCTCATCACCCAAAGGCACGTGCTGAACAAACAGGCAGGGAGAAGGGTGCGACTCAAAAGTGAATCACATCTCCTGAGGGGCTGGTGTGTTCATGTGGCTGAGAAGTGAATGTAGAAACAGGGCCTTGGGAACGGTGAGACATTTTACATGTGAAGCCAAGCTAAAATGGAAACCGGGACGGGATTCTTGCGATATAAGCTAACCACAATTTTTGAAAAGAAAGAACCAATTAATCACTGTTGTAACTTACTAGAAGTTCATCAGGTTTGGGCCTGCCTACAGAAGTAAAGAATCAGCTGTAGCAGTTTTTATATCCTTGCTGTTTTAGCAGTCATGGCTGCTCCCTGAGAGATGAGCCTGAGTGCTGGCAGCATGGCAGGGCCCAAGCTGCTGAACCATTTCATACTCTGCAGAAATGAGCAATTGCCTTGTCCTGGTTCAATAAGCAAGAGTATTGGTGGTGAGGCTTGTGTGGGAACTCTTCCCATGATCCTGGCTGCGTTTACACCTCAGGTGTTGCCCTGAAGCCCACTCCATCCCTTCTAACCAACCCCATTCCTGTGAGCCCCATCAGCCACCACCATCGTCACTGCTGGCAGCTCACAGCTCTGCAGTCAGAAGGAAGGTTCTTGGGTTTGAGCTTTTGTATAGATTCTAAAATTCCCTGTCGGTCCCTGGGAACCTACACCTGAAACTGAAGTGAAAGAGTGAAGGAGAGTACTGGGTAGAAGTGAAACAAACCTCTTTTATTTTAAAATTATAGTGATGGGAACATTGAACCATGTCAACATAATGCTATACATGACTGGTCTGTGAAACTCCTTGCCATACGAGGTCATTGAAATACGAATTTAACAGGCTTCAAAACAACACAAATACTTATATCTGTAAGATATAGCAGTAAGACTACATTGTTTCAGGATATAAAATACTGAAAGAGGGTTGAAAATAAAAAAAGTGGCATATAAAATGTCATGTTTCAGCTTTTCGGTCAAATTCTAGGGGAAGAGTTATAGAAAGAACTGTTTGCCATGGACAAATCCATGATTTATTTCTTCAAGATTTCCACTGCAAGCTTGTCCAAGTCACCTATTGTAGACGGCAACTAAAGATTAAAAGATGAACTCTTGGTCTGCTCAGCCTGGCAGGTGTGCCCTCTTACTGACATATGAAGCTTTAGAGTAAAGATCCCTTAGAAGCACCTGTAAAAAACCCCTATGCTTCAAACAGGGAGACCTTCTTTATTTTAATTACTGCTCTGAAGCACTTCATTATCATCATGTGCCTTGCAGATTCTCCACACCATCTGTACAGACACCTTTGTGCACTCATTCTTAACAACAGCAGGAGATTCCCTCCTCTTTTTTTCCATTTTCTATAAACACAAGCCAAAGGAGATAAAAATGAAGCTCTGGCTATTTTGAGTTTCATTTCCCAGTGATTCATTTCTCAGTAAACTCTCTGATTTGAGTTTGAAGATAAGGTATTACATGTGGGCATTCTGATGATTACTGAAGGTCAACATTCAAATTCTGTTTTTATTCAATTAAAGGGATCTAACCCTCAGAACAAAGCAGATCCTTGGAGTTCCTTGGAAGCAGGTTTTGAACACTTTACATGACTTCCATTAAACAATTTTTGGCTTTTACAATTTCTGCCTTTCATTATATAGCTGCACTGCACCCTCTGGTGCTCTTTGGGCTTTGATACTGGTGTCCTTTGAAACAGAGGCTTCTGTTGGTAGGTGAGAAAGACTCACTTTGAAAGCCTGGTAGAAGTTCACAATCTTTCTAACCTTTTCCTCAAAGATACTGCCTATGCATTCCCTTGGGTAGTCTACTCAAAAACAGTTGGAAGACTTAAAAGTTGGTCCATGTTAAAACTGTTGGTTTAGAACTCCAGGTATGAGTCTACTTGATGCTCAAGAGACTCTTTGAGTATGAGCAACATTGGTACAGGCTCTTCCAGTGCTTAGTAGAAGAATGGGGGTGATGTCACAATTTTTCAAGGAGAAAAGGCTCTCCAAGCTGTCAAATGGAAGAGGAAGTTCAATGCCTTTGCTGTGACAGTTTCCACTTCATTCTGGTTGGTGTGGGTGTCTTCCCACGCAGCATGTTGGTGATGCAGTTCCCATTTCCAGAGGACTAATTCTTGGGAGCCTGTATACCCAATATATCTTCCTTTAGCTGTATCTTCCTTTAGCTCACAGGTCAGGAATTTCACAATGAAATGTGTCAAAAAAAAGCAGTGTGGGTCTGATTGCTTCTCATTGCATTTTTATGGAGCCTTAGTAGTGATACTGATTTCAGAGCAACAGCTGCACCATCATATTTGTACCTAAAGCTAGACCAAGTATTCAAAGACTATCTTCTACATCACTCTCTAATGCTGGCTCTGTAAGTAAATGCATCCTACAAATAAGAGTATATCCGTAATCATCTAGGGGTCTAGTGCCTTCTCTCCTAGTTTCCATAATTTTTTGTATACTAAAGTTACAAGACATCTGTTAACTATTTCAATGAGATAGTGTTATCCTTCAAAAATTCTAACGTGTGTAAAAAAATTTGCTCCTTATTAGGTGCTCATCTGATGTTTCTCTGACAGTTTAAACTGGCAATCCACTGAAAATTCAAAATTCAGAGCTAGGAGTCGTTAATCTTTGAAATTAGTTTTAGAAGTCTATGCTCTATAATTAAGAATTGTCAGTAATCTACCAAAAATATTGTTGGACTAATTAAATACACTGAAGCTTTTTAGTTGCAATCATAGTGTTAACAGAAAACTTTCCAAAATGCTGGGCAGACTGCAAAAAAAAAAGTAGGTTTTCTGGTATGTGGGATCCACTTCTAAGATAAATTCTGTGTACAAAGTGGTACGGTGGTGCAGTGGACACTCCTGCCTCTCCACCCTTGGCTAGAGCAGCTTACACCTTTAGCATTGGAGGTTTCTGTCTGGACCCCGGCTGTACTGTGTAGTTGGGTGTCCCAGTGCCCTGCCCAAGGATAAACAGGGCATTGTCTTTAGCAGATTAAATTTCAAAAGCGACAGCCTTCTGCTGCAGTCACCCCTTACCTGGAGAACAGCACACGTACAGCAAGGGAGAAGGTGGGAGAGGAATGGTTGTCTGCGTTTGTCATTGCCTGATTCTAAAGAAAATGTCTAAGCACAAGAAGCTCATGGTAATCAGACACATGGGAGGACGAAAGCAAAACTGGTGCAACGAGTCAATGTGCTATAGGGCAAGGTTAGTGCCAAGAGCTCTGTCTGGCTCTTTTTTGAACAATTGTGCATGATCATCCTCCAAAAGATGGAAACAGCTGCTGGCCTTGGCTCCTGACAGCTGTTTGCAGCATCTGCACAGCTGCATCCTATGGAGGTGCTGTAGAAAACACGAGCAGGTAATAGATTTTGCAAAACCGGCTTGCAAGTCCCTGAGGCTGAACTGAAGTGTTGTGAATCTCACCCCCAGATGTGGGTCTTCTGTCACTGAAACAAACACTGCCTTACTGTGCAGCCATGTAGGAGCTGCCACAGGAGCTGCCTCAACCCATATAGGTAACCTTCACACAAGGGTTTTCCCCACTAAAAACAGAGCTGTTGTTAATCCTTGCCCCTCTGTTTCAAACGACAGGTAGTGATTAATTACTCAATTGTGAAAGGACTGAAGTACAATCAAGCAACACCTACCTTTCATCAATGGCGCGACGCACGGCAGGTCTATGGCTTGAATTTTGCAAGCAAAGAAGAGGCTACCACATTCTCCAATGCAATGCTGTTTGCTCTGAACATCATGAACTCACAAGATGGAGGTAAATTAATCTCTGTTAATCTGTGACATTTTAAAATGCTTGTTACCAATCACCTAGGGCAGTTGTATTGGATATTGTGCCATTATAAAGCACATTATAAGACAAAACCTTAGCCTTTAGATCAGTGTTTGCTGTGGTATGAATTGCATGTGTTTTCAGATTTTATTTCCCTTTCTGCTCATTTTTCATGATGCCTCAACTCACCATAGGAAATCAATAGTTATTTGGGAATGCCTCACCAGGCAGGTAGCCCCCCTGATTTATGAGGCTCTGTATATGTGTTGTTTTACATGTGAGATGGCAGAATAAAACCTTAAATAAACAAAAGCTAGAGTAAAATTAACAAAATCTTCCAGGACAGGACTCAGAGCTGGTATTTCCAGTGTGTTGGGCCAGCTTCAGCTGTTGGCTCTTGTGGGTCAGCTTTCCAATAGAGGAGTGTGTGGTACCTTGGTTATTGAATACTATATTGACTGTAGAATACGTTTGTGGTGAATTTTGCTGTTACGTGAATTTGTCATTGCATTAGCTTGGACTGGGCCCAAAATAAAGTCCTGGTTTCTCAGGGGAAACCAGTTTCTGGCTTATGGTATCTGGATGAAGCACTGCCCTCAGCTACATGCTTATGACCTCTCTGCAGCTCCTGGGCTGGGAACAGAGCAATCCTTGTGTGGTGTCTATTTTTTTTTTCCTGCAAAAGCACACACCACAGCGCTATTTTCCTTTTGCAAACACAGTGAGTCAAAGTTTGCATCACTTGCTGCCATCCAGATTTCACTGCAGTGTTCACTGGTGATGGACAACAGCTCTTTAGAGAGAGATTGTCTCCTGACAACCTTCAATACACAAATATGTCTTACTAAAAGGTGTACTTGTAATATCAGAGTTCAGATTTTTATTTTGCTATTTCTGTTCTATTAAGCTGGCAAATGCAAAACTCATCAAAAATCAAGACATGTTTCAAATTCTTAGCTATATTTAGAAGTACTGAGGACTTAATTCTGCCTTCTTCATCTTGAACATTTTCAGCTGTAGTTGTGCCACAGCAGGAGACTTCATGAGGAAATCTGGCCAAGATTCACCAGTCTTAAACTCATGAAAGTCTGAAGAGTACAGAGCTCTTTGTCTGCTCATATGTGCCCAGCCCTTTTAGATCTCCAAATTTGTATACTTTGACTATGGTCTGGGTGTAGTGATTGGTTTAATGTCTGTGATGAGTCTGCCTTTCTTCCAAAAGCCCTTAAATTTGGGTTGGTTTTTTTTTCCCATCTGTCTCTTCCTGTCAACGGGAGTGAGGTTTTCGCAGTATTTTGAGTTGCTTCAGGGAGGTGCCTTGTGGAAACACAAGTCTCGGGATAAGAATTTATTGCTCATAGGCTAAAATACAAGAAACTGCCCTAAATTATGTTAGCTACACCTAGCACTGGACAACAGGTATTTTTAAGAAAGTATTTTTGAGCATTTAGAAAGCCTATTAAATTCCTGAGAAGCTTATGCATATACAGCCAGCAGCAATTTGCATTTTGCCTTTTTTGGGGTATTTTTAAATACATTTCCTTAACACACCACAACTGTGCTTTA
>VYZR01127652.1:59451-70800 GCA_013400675.1 Oxylabes madagascariensis
GAATCCACAACCCTTGCATTATTAGCATTTGGCTCTAACTAACTTCTAGGAACCTGGGTACACTTCACATTAAGAGAAAAATGTTTAAAACCAGAACTGGAAGAAGCTGGCCCACATAGGAGAAGCACTGAGTAAAACTGGTTAATCTTTTGTATTAGCTTGGCTCCAGCTGACTGGAGCACAGGAGGTGAATTGATTCGTTTGTGAATAGATAAACTGGGATTACAGACTCCTTTCAGTGCTAGAACTGTAAATATCATTGCTATTATTCATCTGTCAGGAAGTATCAAACCATTATTTAATTATTCTGCTCTACAGGAGTAGGCATTTTTTCAGTTTTCCAGTCCCTCAAATGGTAGGGATCCACAGCAGAAAGTTTCCCAGGGCACTGAAGTTTTCTCTCAGTGTTATGCAAATAAAAAACCCTGTGACATGTTGCTTGTGTGCATCTCAGCCACTTTCCTGCAGGACTGTGTTGTATCCCTGCTCGGAGCAGCAGCAGTGCCGGAGCCCCTGTCCAACGTCTGGAACAGCAAAAGGTGCCTCTGTTCTTTGAAGAGTGTTATAAACCTAAAGGCTCTTGAGTCTCTTGCTGATGCTTTTTGCTGTGCTAAACACTTCTGCACTATGTCAAAACCACTTCAGGAAGTAAGAAGCGGTTTTTTTCCCCTCTGTGTGGGGAAAAAAATTGTTGAGAGATTTAAGAGAGACTTGCACACGTTGACTTGTGCTGGCAAGTTTCCCTTGCACCATTGCCTTCAAACCCCTGAGTTTTTCCGAGTGTGGTGCAAACTGGAGAAGTTTCCAGAGCTCAGTGATAGAAGGTTGACTGTGGCTTTTTCACTAGAGTGTAGTCAGTGGCTGCTGACTACAGAAGAATGTATTAGCTTAGGGAAAAAAAAAATCAAAATTTAACAAGTCCAATAATTTATGTGCAAGCAGTGAAGGCCAGATTTTGGCCAGTGTTCATTTGGAGACCATTTACAGAATGGTTTGGGTTGGAAGGGACCTTAAAGATCACCTAGTTCCAATGCCCTGCCATAGGCAGGGAAAATTTCCACTAGACCAACTTGCTCAAAGCCCCTCCGGCCTGGCCTTGGTTGCTTCTTTTTATTTAACAGACTTTCTGTATTCTCAGCTAAGAGCCAGACTCTGTAATGGTTTGTCTCTTCACAGTAACTCATCTACTCCTCTAGCTGTGATCTCACTCCTAGCAATTAGTAATTGTGTGACCACGATCCTCCTGTTAATGGGAGTAGAACTATAAGCATCTGTAGCACCAGGGTTCGTACCTGAGCTGGGATGTCTGTGTGGTCAAGAAACAGTAACAGATGCTCTTGGTACAGTCAGTTATGTATTAGGTGTCCCCAAAGGCAAAATTGATCCCATTTTCCCTCACTTTTTCATCACTGACTGTAAAGGATTGATGCTAAGAATCCTTCTTTGGTCCCTGACAATTTTACTATGATCTTCTTCCAAACTTTCTAATTAATGACTGAATGATTTCTAATTATGGTGTAATTAATTAGTAACTACAATGATGATTGAACCTCTAGTTTAACAATAATAAATTAGGGACATGGAAACTGATGTGTATAAGGTGTATTTTTAGTGATGCCCCATGGATTTCCTTGGGACAGTTAATGAGAACTCCCAGGAATACGGGTGTGCTGTGCATGTCCATCTATGTGTTCACATGAGCACTGCACATCAGATTATCACTTCTCTGACTGCCTGAGCTCTGCAAACAGATGGGCTTTTCGCATGCAAATGTTTTGATTTTACACCAGAAGTGAATTTAGGAAGATATTCACACATACATAGATTGAAGTCAGGAATATGTTGCTGGGCTAAGATGATTTTTCACCTATAAAATTGATAATATTTTGAATCTTTTTTTTCAACTATGCTGTCACTATGTGGCATGGTTCAGTGTGCAAACAGCACTCAGTAAAAAGGTGTTCCTGGGCAAAGCACGGTGTTTAGGGCCAGGGGACTGTGCAGGGACAGCCAGTGGTTCAGCTGGGGAGGTAGGGCAGAGCTCTGGAGCCCTCTCCAGCACAGGCTCAGCTGAGGAGAAAGTCTGCTTAATTCCAGCCACCGAGTGAATCGCCATATGCTGCCGCCAGCAAAGCATGCAGAGCAGCTTCTCCTGCTGGCTGGTAATCCCTGGGGAGCTCACACAAACTCTATTAATGGCCTTCTTAGGTGACTCTCTGTGGTCATCCAGCATATTATTTTTCACCAAGTCGAGGACTTGAAAGCTCTAGGCTGTGTTGCCTTCTGCAAGCAGAATCTCTGACGCTTGTGGCAATGCCTTGTGATTTCTCCAGTTAATTCTAATGAAGCAATACAGCTGAAAATGGGATTCATTTAATGGAGTTTCAGCCATTTAAATGCTAGGCATCTAGTTTACAATAATTGTGCATTTTCCTTTCCTCTCCACGGAGCGAGGAGGGCTCACCTGGAGGTGAGTGGCTGTAGCCCTCTGCTGCTGGCTGGTGGCCCAACAAGCTGCATAGTCCCTGCCACACAGCAGGGAGCAAAAACTGTGTGATAGAATGGAGCAGCGTGGGGCCACGCTGCAGTTCAGGAAGGAAGTAATCTCCTGAAAGGTGATTTTAGTTCTGCAAGCATCCAGCCTTTGCCCTTGTACGTGCTCAGCTGCACAGCTGAGGAGGACACAGCGTGATTCAGATCCTGATGGTGTGTTTGAAATTCTGCTCCACCTCTACTGACAAAACAGCCAAACCCTGCCAAGCAATCACCGTCAATCAGATTTGCATGGATTGCTTTATCTGTTGGTCTTGATTAGTATTCTGGAGATCTCTGAAGAAAATATGAATTTTAATTCCGCTTCCTCCAGTGCTGGTTTCCTGGGACTCCCTCTGGTGGTTAGGAAGCTGAGTGAACATCAGCTGTGCCATGCAGCACGCTAGGAGAGGTGAACTGAATAGCATCTTGGCCTTTTTCACACCTTCAAAAATAAACCTGGAGTCAGAGTTTAGGTTATCACCTCTTTTCACTGTTTAAACTTGCTAAGTGTGCATTGCTTGTTCTTGTCAAGAAACGGTGCGTTTCCTGTAGCATGGCAGACTGAGGAGCACGACTGCAGGTGCATGTGTGCTGGTCTGGTGCTTTGCAGACAGGAGCAGGAGGACATTCAGAAGATTGGATGTTGTCAGAAATCCATTTGAATATGGATTGTCCTGAATTTAATGGATATCCCATCTAAGGCATTTTAGATTATGGAGTATTTGCTTTTTCTTTTTTTGGCTTACCATTGGCCTCCGCAGTAGAAATGACTCTGCACATTTGAATCTGGGTCCCCAGGTTCCTCTGCATCATTTACAAATACATACATTGCAGTTTCACTTCTCAAGATGCTTTGCCAGCAGATCTTACAGGATCCTTGCTAAATGCAGAAGAAAACACTTTGAATCAGCAAAACAGCAGGGCTAACTGAAACTTGGACAGCAAGGAAGCCTTTCAGTGTCCCCTGGAGCCTGCCAAAGCACTAAGTGCTGGTGATGACTAACAAGGGTGGCACATCTAATGCAAAAGCTGGCAAGAGTTACCAGGCACAGAGCAGCACGAGGGGCACCCTCAATCAGGATGGAGAGGTGGAGGGACGCAGGGAGCCAAAGGCTCTGGTGTGGACAAGTTTCTGCATCTGCAGTGGAGGCAGAAGGCACCAAGAGAAAGCTTGGTTGTGGCAGAGTCAGCAGGAAAACTCCTGACTCAGATAGAGTAAGTTATCCCTATTTGTGGAAGGAAAAAGGATTTGAAAAGTGTAACAAAGGTGAGGATCCAAAGGGAAGTGTGCCTTATGCTTCCTGCTAATTATTTTATTTCTCATCTCTCTGACCTTTCTGATTACTCTAACTATGATTTTTCAACTTCAGAGCTAAAGTTTGAAAGTAGATATTTGGCTCTTCAGATGAGCTGGCATTTGATTCCTCTTTTTTGGTCTGTGCTGTAACATTCCTATGAGCACAGAGTAACTGCATTTTGGTTTTTTCACTGTTATTGCAATGATTTTCTTACAGACAAGATTGCCCCTGGGTGGCTTTACATTATCTCATCAGCCTGTGAGTGCACCCCCAAATCACCTCTTTTTGCTTATCAGAGTTTACTGGTGTGTCCAGAAATTGCCCAACAAGGGTCATGCTGTATATACTCCTTGTCTTACATCACATTATATTGCAGTCAGATCTTTCAACACCGCCGTTATTTTTAAATAATGTTTTCCCTGACGCTGCAAATGGTGCAGAACATTGAAGAGGCAGACAGCCACCAAACTGAGCTGTTGAGTTGGGGGCAGGAGNTTAAAATATTCTCACACTTCCTGCTAATTATTTTATTTCTCATCTCTCTGACCTTTCTGATTACTCTATGGTATTTCAACTTCAGAGCTAAAGTTTGAAAGTAGATATTTGGCTCTTCAGATGAGCTGGCATTTGATTCCTCTTTTTTGGTCTGTGCTGTAACATTCCTATGAGCACAGAGTAACTGCATTTTGGTTTTTTCACTGTTATTGCAATGATTTTCTTACAGACAAGATTGCCCCTGGGTGGCTTTACATTATCTCATCAGCCTGTGAGTGCACCCCCAAATCACCTCTTTTTGCTTATCAGAGTTTACTGGTGTGTTTAGAAATTGCCCAACAAGGGTCATGCTGTATATACTCCTTGTCTTACATCACATTATATTGCAGTCAGATCTTTCAACACCGCCGTTATTTTTAAATAATGTTTTCCCTGACGCTGCAAATGGTGCAGAACATTGAAGAGGCAGACAGCCACCAAACTGAGCTGTTGAGTTGGGGGCAGGAGCTTTGGTCAGCAAGCTGTAACACACAGGGAGACTATTTTTGTATTTTTGCAGTGGCACAGTGAGAAACCATTGCAGAAACCTCAGTGTGCAGAGCTGTGTCCTTGGTGATGCTGTAAAGGTCAGTGTGTTGGGTGCTTCAGTGGGGGCTGAGGGTGCAGGAGCTGCAGCAAGTCTGCTTTGCAGGCAGGTTTTCTCACACATTTCACTGCCGTGCCTTACATTCACTGTAATGTTTCTGCTATTTCTGAGGTTACAGATCAGACACACAAACTGGGCTTTTCTTCTGGAGCGCTCTTAAAGTGCCTCAAGCCTGGGGAACTCACTGAGAGGTCCACACCAAGGGTTTTCAAGGCTCTTTTAGTGGAAACCAATTTTTTTTTTTTTTTTCCTAGAGGTGTGTTACATTTGGTTGTAGTTTTTATTTTACTAAAATCAAAATTGAACTTTCAACCTTCCTGAGAAGATGAAGTATTTATCTTTTATTTTGAAATTACATTTTTCTTCACTTTTTGTTTTGAAATGCGCATTGTGTAAATTTCCATATTTGATTATTGTGAAGGCAGTGACAAAACCCCAGCTTTCTGGTTCAAAATAAAGAGAAATTCAAGCTAAACCTTATCTTGTGTTTCCATTATGAAGCTCAAATTCATGGCAAATTACAAAACTGTAAAAAGACATGTTTTATTTTTAAAGATGAGAGGAAACATGATATTTTTAAAGAAAAGGAATATCTTCTAACGAGAATCAAACCTCCATACATTTCTGTGCAAATTCAAAAATCATTTTGAAACTAAATTTTTTAATTAAACCCCAAAAGTCTATTGAAAATTCATTTTTCATGGCTGCACTAGAAACAGTAAGGCAGGAAGGAGTCCTGGTCAGCAGCATCTTGAATTACTGAATTTCACATTATTTTTATTACATTTATTTTTAGTGTCAAAATTCATTTACAGCTAATGTGAGAACATTAGCTATTTAAACAAAACTGCAGAACATATTGTCAGCTTTCACACTACATAAATTAAACTGGTATTTTCTCATATTACATGAGAAATAGATACAGTAGGATATTTGGGGTTTTTACCATATCACATGATTCTGAAAGTATCTTTTGTTCTAATCAGCTGATTTTTGGGTTTCATTTTAACTGTCCTACAACTCTGAGAAATTGATGATATCTTCCGTACATACGTGCCTTAAAATTCGGTGGTTTTATTTCTTCCAGTTTAATATTGCTTGGAGATTTTGAAATGTTTTTCACTGAGCTTTCATCTCCACATTTCAATCTTCTCACTGAGCTCAGTGCCTACAGAAGTTACAGTCATACCTTATTTCATCCATTTTTTCAGCTGAAGCATGTTTTCCCCTCATGCGAGTTCCTGTTAATAAGAGAACATTCAAGGATGAACTCTAGTAGTCTCTTGGGTTCCTTCCACCATGGCCCAAGTTATTCAGGGTTTGTCCTCTGCAGTGCGTTTGTCAACAGGGGTGGTTGGCTGGAGCAAATTTAAATCACTCTCTGTTAGTCCCCGTCAGTAGTGGATGGTCTTCCAGTGCTTTTACTTAAGTGTGCTGGTCATGTTATCAAGGACTTACATTCAAGAAAGAGCAAACCCAAAATCTGACCTGCTGATAGGGTGAGGCATAGTGTCTGTGCTGGCTTCCTTGTGCATAACACAAAAAACCCAAAACAAAAACCAACCAACCAAACAAACAAAAACTAAACCACACCACCACCACCAACCAGCTCCTCGCCCCCAACACCAGCTGTTTTGGGATGGTGTATTTTCACAGGAGATACAGTTCTGAAAGGAGATGCTTTGGGAACCCATCAGGTGGGGCATTTTTATAGGGCTCCATGTATTGGGCACGTAGGACATGGGATAAGAATTAAATCCCCAAAATCAGAGGACTATGGCCAATCTAACAGCCAGGAATCCTTGGCATGAAACTGTTTCTAGCAGAGGGCTAACAGCTGCACCTTGTGGGCTTGAAATGCCTTGCAGAGGGAAAGAAGCCCTTTGTCATGACCCTGACTTTCATTAAAGTCTTTCATTAACTGACTTTCAGAAGTTATCGGCAGGGCTTTGTCCTGTCAGAATAGGTCTTTATTTTGGGGTACTAAAGATGAGGGCACATTTACAATGATGATTGTGTAGAGAGAATATTATGCAGGGATTTATGTTCATTTGCATGTCAGATTAAGGTTTTATGCCGTGCCCTGTGTGAATTAAATACAGATAGCAGTTTTGAGAGTTATGAGATTTTCTGATGGGTTTCTATGCTGAATTGCAATGAAATTTTATATTATCAGATGGAAGTGCCCACTCCAATACATTAATATCCTTTCATATTTGGAATGGATAGAAAAATAGATATCACATTGTATATGCAAATGACTCACCATATTTGCACAGACTTTTATTTCAAAGAAATTAAAGGTCATTCTGACTCCATAGGGAATAAAGTTTACAATTGGTAAGACAAAGTAGAGCTGCCTGTCCTTTAATGTTACTGGTCCCCTCAGGGAATGGTGCATCATCTCCCCTGTCTCAGGCAGCAGACAGTGTGGATCCAGCTTCCCATGCCACGCTGCAGTCACGATCAGAGCTGTCTCTCAAAAAAAAGAAAGGTAATGAAGGGGAAGATGACACAGAGGGAGAAATAAAACACAAGAAGGACTGATACAAATGAAAACAATTGCTCACCAGTGGGGTGATGCCCAGCCAGTCATCCAGCAGCAGCCCCTGGCCAACCTCCCCCTAGTTTTGTTGGTGAGCATGACATCACATGGTGTGGAGCACCCCTTGGGTCAGCTGGGGTCAGCTGGGGTCAGCTGTCCCAGGTGTGTCCCCTCCTAGCCCCTCGTGCACCCCCAGCCTGCTCACTGGTGGGCTGGGGTGAGAGGCTTTGTGTAAGCACTGCTCAGCAGCAACTAAAACATTCCTGTATTGTCAATGTAATTTCCAGCACAATATAAAATATTGAAATATGAAATATAGCCCCCTACTAAGTACTATGAAGAAAATTAACTCTATTGCAGCTGGAACCAGCACACCAGCCTTCTGCAAAGTGATCAACCACACCAGGAGTGCAAAAAACGTTGGTGTATTTCTTCCTAAAAATCTGCAGCAACACAATATACAAACGTACCCGAATTTTATTCATAGAATCACAGCTTGAGTATTAAGAGACTTTGGGAAACCATCCCCCAGCAGCGATCAGCCCCTCCCAGTCCAACTCCCCCAGTTTATGTGCTGATCACAACACTGTGCTGTGGAATATCTCTTTGGCCAGTTTGGATCAGCTGGCCTGGCTGTGCTCCCTTCCGGCTTCTTGTGCATCTCCTCACCGGCAGAGCACAGGAAACTGCAAAGTCCTTGACTTAGGGTAAGCACTGCCCAGCTGCAGCCAAAACAGCTGTGTTTTCCACCGTATTCTCATATTGAATCTAAAACACAGCTCTGCACCAGCTGCTAGGAAGAAAATTATCCCAGCTGAAGCCACAACAGGGTCTTTTCCAAATGAAGTGGTTCTGTGATTCTGTGACCTTTCCCTAGCTCAGTTTGCTCAAAGCACTACGCAGCCTGACCTTGAACACTTCCCATGCTGGGGCATCCACAGCTCCTGCAGGCAGCCTATTCCAGTATTAACTGAGAGCACTGGGTGCTAAGTGCCAGGTACAGGGGCTGCTTTGTAGGATTGAGACCTACAAAAACCACCCTTTCCTGCTTTGTGCCCAGATCAGCCTCCTCTTCTGCAGAAGGATTTTCTGAGGAAGCGTTTTGAGGGAAAAGCTATTTCCTGCAATACCTCGGTTAGGAAAGAAAATTTCTGTGAAGAAAGTGGATTTTCAGCTGTTGGATTTCACATCAAGAAGAATTATTAAAATGTAAAATAATGTTCAGCCAGAGGGTAATGGGATGTGCTGATGGTTTGAAATGGGCTTCATGGTATTTCAGTGAGAGGTTAGCTCTCACCAGTAAAACGTGCTAGTTAGAAAAGGAGATAAAATGCTCCCATATCTCCAAATGTGAGTTGCTGTAGGATTTATGAACACGGTCAGGGCTGTTTTGGTGCTGACTGATGATAGTAAGAGACTGCTGTGACCCTGCCACTTCACAACATCTCTATTTAAAGTGTCAGTGTATCACTTTTTCATAATATTGTGAGTCTGTTCCCCCAAATTTCCTTGAGGTGTTATTCATGGCTGCCTTCACAATTTTTCATCTCAGCTAAGATGATTGATTAAAAATAGAACAACTGTCTTAAAGGTATTCCATGGTTCAATTCTTCCACTGAATTGCTCTTGCCTGATTTCCTACCCTTGCTATATATATTTGATCCTGGGAGGAGGTGTGCTGCTACCACAAGTATTTGAGAGTGATGTAGCAAGGGAGCTTTCACCAGATGTTGAGGAAAAGTAACATTGAGCTGGTAAGCCCTAACATACAGAGAAGAAACCTTATCATAGTTATTCTCTTCCATTGTAGCCCAGCATNTGTTCAGCAGGTGCCTTTGTATTTATGTGTTAGAATATGGTAAAAAAAGCAAGCCAGTTATCAAATACAAAGTAGTGCTTATCTCTAATAATGTGTTTTAACAATATGTCATGTTACTACAGAAGGTGTGAATATTTGGTGCCCCTGGTGCCCCTAGGTTTAAAAGGATTCTATTCCATTTTTTTTATTATTTAATAATTATTTATTTTATTGCTATTACAATTTCCTGTCTGTTTGTGATGTGAATGTGTATTACTTTGGCCTAAATGGTAAAAAGCAAATACCTGCCCAGCTGGTGTCAGTGGTGGGGAGTGACGCCATCAGCCCATCCTGCTGCTCAGAGACATCTCCACACTTGGATCTCAGAACTGCTTTGCTAAAATGGGTGAAGAGCTAACAAATCCTTCACATCCCCCCAGCTAAGTAAGTATTGCTGCAAAGGATGAGTGAGAGATTCAAAAGAGCCTCTGTGTTCTGGTTCTGGTGTGGCTTCTCCTGTGGAGCCCCATGCTCTTTGCCATACCCCTATACCCACTCCCTGTCTGGGGTGAGCACTTTTCTAACTTTCAAGAGGTACTACCCCTTGCAAAGTTGTATTTAACACTGAAACTGAGAAGTTTTATGTGTCACATTGGTATTTCAAGCTCTGCTTAGCAAATCTTTGGTAGCAGACAGGTGTGATTCACACTCTGGTGCCAGGCAGATGGGTGACACAGGCTATGAGTAAAGCCATCTCCTGCCTCAGGCTCTGATCTGCCTGATCCCAGGATTTGTGGTCAAGGGGAGCTTAAGTGCATTGTTCGTGTGTGAGCAGAGATGCAAACCAGCCTCAGGAGATGTGAAGTTTTGTGACAGATTTGAGGTGAGATCCCACTTTTTTCCCGGAGTGGTCTTCACCCCATGGGATGTTCCTGGTCACACTGGGATTCACTGGGTCTGTGTTTAGGTGCCAGCTTTTCCCCAGCATCTCATTTGGACACTGTGTCTGACTGCTTAAGTCAGTGTCTCTCTCCACATTCCCCTTGGGAAACTTTTTATAAAGTACCAGTCCAGCTGGCTCAGCTGCATCTTCTGGAGGGGATGATTTGGGCTGCCATCAGCCAAAGTACTCACTGGAAGTTAAACAACCATGTGAATAATGGTGCCTACAAAGCCCTCAGTGCTACTGGGTCCTGTCTTGGACAGCTGGTCTGGGTTTTTCAGTGCCACTTTTTCAAAATAAAAATAACTGCATGTAGCCCTCCCCTGCTTATATCTTTAAACTATTATTTTTTAAATATAGTAATGGTAACTATTAATTACACAGAGTCATGGTTGCTACAGCAGATGTCAATACTTTCACTGAGTGGATTGAAAGAGGGAATCACAGAATGACAGAACTACAGAATGGATAAGTTTGGAAGGGACCACAGTGGGCTAAAATATTTATACAACCAGAAGAAGTTAACTAATGTTAATTCTGAGTAGTTGCATTGTAGCCAGAAATAAAATTGCATTTTTTTTCATGTGTGAATCTCAGTTGCTGTTTATTGTAACTCTTACAGGTCTGCCTCTCTTACATGGCCTTGGCACAATGCAGACTTTGCACAATGCACTGACTGTGCAGTCACCTCTGATTTACACATTTGGTGGAAGCCCAGTCTGTTGAGACATTTATAAAATGCCTTTTGAAGAGTGAGAGTAGGATGTGAGATGATCATAGCATGCATTTTTTCCTCTGAAAGACCTGTGTTAAAGCTTCCTGCATGACAGGCTTTCTCTGTGTGCTAACTCAGCTGACCTATCTGGTCGCCTCCACCTGTCTCTTGCAGTTGAACTATGTGCAGGGATTCATAGAGCCATTAGAAAATGTATTTCAGCATAAAAGAAGGCAGATCAGCAATTACACCTGTATTTTGTTTTTTTTTTCCAGATGTAAAGTGTGGTACTTACGCTTATATATATATATATATATTTTTTTTTTTTCTCCTGAGAAGATCCAGACACAAGAGATGATGTATTTCAGCAAAGA
>VYZR01127656.1:4470-15760 GCA_013400675.1 Oxylabes madagascariensis
CGGGGCGGCCTCGGGGGCCCGGCCGGTCCCGGCCCCTGCCCTGCCGCCCGGCCCTGCCGCCCCGGGCACGGAGCTGCGGCACCGCTCTGGCCGAGCCCCTCCCGGCCAGCGCCGCTCGTGGGCTTACTGCATTGGTGACTGACAGCAGCGTTTGAGCTGTAATAGTGGGATCGGTAGACTTCCAACAACCCCACTGTTCTTAGCTGTTTTCTCTGTCTGTCCTATTATCTAGAGGAGTTAGAATAAATGCCTAAACAAGAACAATACAGTCCATTAATCCATATTTGGGTAAAATGTCCTTTAGAGCCATGGAGCCCTGGTTGAGAAAAGTACAGATTGCTGTGAACAACATTTTCAGTCTAGCAGGCTCTATCAGTTGCTTTAGTTCATTAGTTTTTGCAGGGAGATTTTGAGACACGGATATTTAGAGATTTAAAAGTTGGGATACAATTGCTCCTAGTTTATATATATTATAAAATGGTGATTGCAACCATCAACCAAAGTAAAAGAGAAAATGCCTAGGAATGCTTGGAACAGTAACTACATTTGTAATGTGAAAATCTTTGAGGGATGAACACTAACAAGATTGCTAAAATCACATTGTTGCCATTTAAAGAGATCATTCTGGTTTTACTGCTTTTGTTTCACCTAAACTATCAATTTGTCCAAGATGCATGAAATTAATACCCAGGCTAGCAAGATCAATGTCAGGTGTAAAGATGGAGAAGCAGAAGTGGCAGTCCCGGGACTATGACATTCAAATATGGGAGTAAGTGGCTTGAACTGAAGTAGCAATTATAGACAGCTTTGCTTTGGTTGTCCTGTGAACAGTGCACAGGTCTATTGGGTTTGCATGGCAAGGCTTTGGGTGGCTTATGTGACAAGCTGCTGGAAGCTTCCCCTATGTCCAATAGAGCTGCTGGCCAAGGCCAATGGTGGTAGCACCTCTGGGATAACAATTTTAAAAAGGGAGAAAAAACCTGCACAAGTGCAGCTCAAGACAGGGCTGAGAATATGTGAAACAACTATGAAGGCACCAAGGTCAGTAAAGAAAAGGGGAAGCAGTGCTCCAGGCACCAGAGCAGAGATCCTGCGGCCTATGATGAGGACCATGGTGGGGCAGCTGTGCCTCTGCAGCCTGTGAAGGAGCGCAGGGGAGCAGAGGATGCCTGAAGGAAGCAGGTGGCTGCTCAAAGGAAGCTGTGACCCCATGGAAAGGTCAGAGTTTTCTGAAGTCAAATGGGTAGATAATGCTGTATAGTTTCTCAGCAAAAGGAATTTTTGTATGTTACGCTGCTGGGAAAGGTATTCATTGCACTTAGTGATCAAGCTGAACTAATGTTGTCCTCTGGTAGCAATTAGATCAAGATGCATTTTCAGCTTTTTTACAATGAGATTTTGCAGTGTTACAAATGACAGGAAGATGAATTTTCCTTCTTTCCAGCCACCCCCTGCAAGGGTTTTTTTTTCCTCTGGTTGCAGATGAGGACTTTTTTTTCAGTTTCTAAATGACATATGAAGCCAGAAAATTTTTCTCTGGTGCTGGCACACAGGTCATCCTATGCTTATCATCTCTGAAGTCTTTTCCACTGATAAGACTGCTTTTCACTTCCTGTGTGGAGGAATATTCTGAGCTTTCTAATATGGGGATTCTCATTTATATTGATTATTGAAATCTCCAAATTTGAACTTTTAACTTGTATTTTTTCTAAATAGTAATCTCTGTGAGTGGCCACATTCCACTTCTGTAACTCACTAAAATCCTGGAATAGAACACAGAGAGTCCCTATGGCAGTCTTTGTGTGCTTTGTATGTCAGTCCCCCTCCAGTGTAACTGCATGGAAACTAAACAGCCAGGAATTATATTCAGGTCCTTCTGGAACAGGCTGCTCCAGTGTGGGCCTCCCATGGGGTCACAAGTCCTACCATGAACCTGTTCCAGCATGAGCTCCTCCCTCTGCAGGCCACAGCTCCTGCAAGGAGCCTGCTCCAGCACAGGTTTGCCATGTGGCTGGAAGTTTTATCTATCACAAGATAGCTTTTCAGTGGCTTACGGGAAATCAGTGGTTGTTTTTAGTACCATTAGTAGTGCTACAATCTCAATGTTCAGGAATTACTTTTGGCATACTTGTGTATAGCATGTGGAAAAAGAATTATCTTGAATATGCTTTGTATCTTTCACAGAGATCAGGGGTAAGACACTGTTTGTAGTTTGCTAGAGCTATCCACTTCTTTCACCCATCCTCTCAAAATGAGGAAAATTAATTTTGTGGGAAGTTCAACAAAATTAATTTGGGGAATTACACCTGAGATGTACCTGATTTCTAGGAGAACAAATTGTAATTTTTTCTGTTTAATATTGGCAGAAATAAAAATCAGAATTTAGTAATAGCAGCATCCTGGGAGAGGTTGTCCAGGTGGAAGAAACGTTTTGCCATGTGAAATGTTACAAGTAGTGTCTGATTGTGTGATATTATGAAAGGTAGAATTTGCCTGGCTTTAGTGCAATATAGGCTTGTCTGCATTTTGTTACCAGAAGTTTTGTAGTCTAGTGGTTAGCCCTTTCCATTACCTTAGATAAAAATGCTTAATTGATCATAATAGTCAAATGTTCTCCAACTATAATAAATTCCTCCATGTTTATTGAGTCAGTGCTATATTGGGACAATGATAGGTATGTGACATAACTTCAGAAATCACCAGGGTTTATTAAAGAAAAGTCATGTGCTTGTCTTGTATAACTATGCACATTCATTGTATTAGAGGTGACCTGAACTTAGCTGGGATGTTTTGAGTGACTATTCTCATCCTCTGTGAATGGGCAGGAAATTTAGTGGCACTGCTTTATTTACAGCTTGAGTATTGTGATGATATCACTGTCACATAGGTAATTTGAACCTCGACTTCATTTATTTGAACCAAGAACAAAAGATTAGAAGTAAGTGTCAGTTCCTCTTCTGTCTATTATAGGTTGACTTTGTCTTCCATGACTGTAAGTCTCCCATGAGAGTTTTCTGTGCACCAGTCAATCATACTTATTTCTTGAATTAAGCATGCTAATACTCAGCCTTATCTCTCCTCATGAATGTGCAGTCTTACATAAAACCAGAAATAGAACCTAAAAATAGATCCTAAAATTCTCTTGATATCTTAACATTTCTTAGGCAGCTCTGAGGAGAAATGTCCTGTATCCATTAGTAGCTAACTGATTTAGATGCAGGCTAGTGCTGCTTCCAGTTACTCATGTCTCTTGAGATATCAGATTACAAAAGAAAGATGTAGTTTGCAGCTCAATATAATTAACACAGACTTGGAAACGAATGTTGAAGTTGTGACGCATCTACCTGCAGATTGCCTCAGCTGGAAATGTCTTGCTCACCTTTGAGCAAAAGTTAGCATCATGAAAGTTGACCTGCAAAAAAGGTTCATTCTGGTGAGTCGAACACCTTTGGTATCAGGAGAATTGAGAACAACAGACCATAGAGCAGGTTTTGTTTTTTGTTCTTTGAAGGAACCCAAACAGGACTACTCTTTGGTAGTTCAGGCCATGCCAGGGGAAGGCACACATGTGACAGAAGGGCACAAAGAAGAAGTTCCCTCTTTATGTGCTATTTTCAGCAAGGACTCTGACATCTGAAGCTGAGTTCACATATTTGCTTGTAGAATCCATTTCATGCTGACTGTAGAAAATTAAGAGATGTCATGCAAATGAAATTGCATTAAGAGTAGAGTTTTGTTCTGTGGCATAGATTCACCGTCTGGGAAAGTAATTTGTAGTAACAGCTTCAGGTTTCATTCTGTGACCAGCCAAGACAACAACATGCATCAATAGCAATTATTGCAATCATAAATAAGAATTCTGCTGTTTTTTTCTTACCATACATGATATCCTAATCATGGTTACCTTGGTCTTGCTGAAAAGGGACCATCCAGCTGTTGGTAACAGAAATGAGGCAATAATGTTCAGGTCCTAAACATCAATCTTCCTTCACAGGACTTTATGTCTGTCCTCTGTTATTTATGCATTGACTGAACCCACTCTTTGTAATCACACCTAAACCTCCTTCAGTGTACAGGATGAATGGGACGGTTTTCAAGTGAGATTATTACCTTTCTTTTTATCTGTAGTGCTTCATATGAGGTGCTATTTCTTGTTTGATGCAGATGCTCTGTATGCTGTGCTGAATATAGATTGGTGTTCATAACACTAGAAGAAATCAATGCAGCTATAAAAAACCAAACAGTGGCCTATGAAAAAGGCTGGCATGTTATTTCCATTTAAAGATAGGTTGCAAAAAATTGCAAAGGATCCACTGACTACTGGATGTTGAGCTTAAAAATACTTGGACTTTACTGTTTTTCTTCCTTTTCAAGTTTAGAGCAGCTGGACTAACACAATTATTTGCAGTGGATCCTACATATCAAAGTAGGAAACCTGGTAATACTACTAAGTTAGCAGTCATATCTGGAAATCTTGATATGTATGACCAAAACAATTTATATCTGTGTATATAGATGCAGTGGAGAGAAAATACAGATCTCCTGGTATTTAGTCTACTGTATTAATTATAAAGCCATTCCAGCATCATCATTTGTTATGTACCTGTTAGCTCCCACAAAAAAAAATTATGTAGGTGTCCTACAAATCTACTTTCTTCCTTTTAGGAGTCTTAGTCTGTTTTATTATTAGCTTATCATTTTTAGAGCAAAAATGTAGAGAGAAAAGATCTATTTTGAGGATGAATGGAGTTTTATGAGGAATGGCTGTTTTATAAAGCCTTTATAAAGGCTTGTGCACAGTGGGTTACACCATGTAGAAAATTACACCATGTAGCATTTTATGGCCCCTATTTTCTTTTACAATTGGAAGCACTTGAAAAGAACTATTTGCTGTCCTAAAAGTAGGCTTACTTTATTTCAGTTGGCAGACTGACTGAAGTGCAGTGTGACTCTATTCTAGTCCTTAACTGACCTGTTCCAGTGCTTAGTTAATTCTAGTAGTATGAAGTCATACAATTAAATCAATTAATTCAAGGTCTGCATTCCACTGCTAAATAGTATTGTGTTACTTTTTAAGTTTCTTGGCATTATGAGAGTTAATACTGTTACTTTATTTAATGTTTAAATATTTTATTTCCTTCAGTTCTTCTGAAAATTTGTATCATTGCTAGTAAATTATGTCATATTTGATAAACCTGCAGTATTGTATGTTGATGCTGTGTAGTGACTTATGGTTAAGATGTTTCGTTATTCCTTTTGACAGCTAAGTTTTTTGAGACCTTTTGCAAAGTCAGTACTGTGCACTGTATTTTGAAATCCTTGTCAACTACGAGGATGAAAAGGAGGTCAGCTTGACCTCACAATTTTAATCTAATAATTATCATCAGCCAGCTGAAATTTTGATTCATTCTTCAAACAATTTTAACAACATGTTTTGGGGTTGATCGTCCTACACTATCCTAGTTGTAAAGAAATGATTTAAAACAGGTATAAAAGTTATGACTGTGTGCAAAGGTGTTTTTTCACATTGGTTTTGATCATATCATAAAACGGTGCCTGAGCTAGCTGTCACATAAGTAGAATTTAAAGTAAATTGCATTCTATATTCAGTCCTTAGTCAACAGTTGAAATTGATTTTAAGAGTTCAGAGTCAGATTTTTATCATAAGTCTATTGATAGAAAATACCTTGGGATTTAAGTACCATCCCTTTATGTGATGCATTTAAACCTGTTGAGGTTGTCCTATGTTATGTCACGTGCTGGTCTTGATACAAGTTCTTCAAATCACCTAGATGAATAATTTCAGTACCCATATAATTTTACCCAAAATGCACACTAAAGAAAGATGTTTAGATCCAAGTTGTGATTTTAGATCCAAGTAGAATACATTGATTAGATCCATGGTGTGAAAACACAGTGTCATTGCGGAAAGAAACTGAGTGCTCCACTGAGGGGCATCAGAATGCATCCTGGTGTGAGCTTGTTGGCAGTCAAAAACACAGTAGTTTTTTCATTATCTGTAGACTAAAAAGAATTCTTTTAGTGGACTGTTCCCTTGTGCTAACTCTGATTTTAGACCCAAAGCTCATGACAGACATTTTAAGAAAGAATCTATTAGCATCTAACTTCTGAGACTAATATTAAACACTATTTTACTACAACAACTTCAGATGGAACTAAATGTAGAAGTTCATTTACATTTATTTGAGGAAAAATATATGCTGTCATAGAAGTTCTCGGACTGAGATTTTTGCGGTTGAAATCAGAAACCCTTCTTTTACTTTGAAAAGAGAGGATTTAAACGCTGGATTACCCTAAAACAAGATTGTATGGTAAAGACATCATAGCTAAGGAAGGCACCATGCAGCTCTCAGTATTTGTGTTCCCTCTACAGTTTCAGCTGATGCATCACTTCCAAATGTCCAGAAGTTATTGTTTTCTATACTAATTATGGATTAATTTAATTTCAATAATGTTTTTATCTTATTCATCCCTTTGCCAGACCTAAGTTGGGAAACCATTACCTGAAGACATTTCTAAATCAAATTTCTGTGAATAAATGTATTGTGGCCTTGTTTGCTGTCTGTATTGTGACATGTTCATTGTCTTTTCAATAGGATGCCTGTGGGCCTGATATTTCTGGGTCTGAGAGATTTTAGCCTGCTAGCAGCTGCTAACCTTTTTCCCAAGGGAAAATTCCTCAAGAAAGTTTGTTCTCAAAACAATCTTGGCAAACAACTATCCTTTCTCAAAACAATCTTTCTCCAAGTGGTGTTTTAACTTTCTAGTTATCAAAAGGAAACATTTTAGGTTTTTTTCTAATTTAACCAATGAGATTAGAAAGGTGTCATTCCTATTCACCAATGTTGTTAAGTCTGTATCAGAACACCTTATAAAAAGTAGTAAGAATTAGACAATAAAGCCTTCTTTCTATGCTCTTTGCCATCTGAAATATATGGAGTCTCTCATCTTTTTCTTGTGTCCTACAACGACAGATGCCCGTTTCTTCCAGTGCCTAGCATGAATGTTTACCAAATGAATACAATTCCTATAATTATCAAGGTGTAATTTAACTTGTAGAAACAGCAAAAAATAATGTCTGTAATGTTTAATTTATGCACATATAATTATTACATTTCAATGTCAGCCATTATATAGAGTTCATCAATCAGTACCAAAAGAAAACATGGATTTGTAGTTACCAAGTTTATAATAGAACTTGCTTTTAAAATGGTTATAGAATTGGATGATGCTTTGACATAGCACATGATTTTAAAAAGCAGTTGCATTTTTCTCTTCAAAGCATGTCAGCTATACCATTTTGATATCGTTAGAATTTTTGGAAATACAGTATAATGTACTCATGGCTTATTGCTCTTTAGCTCATCATTTTCCAACACCTTGTTATAAAGAATCCTCCTTATGTGACCATATGCTGTACACACTTCTATCCTGTATTTCCCAGACTCTTCTGTGATGAGATGAGATGTGAAGAAATTAATAACTTTTCCTGTGCCATTTTCTTATCCTTAATTAATTCCTTTGCTTTTTGATGATGCAGTAGACCTGCTGATTACTTGATTATGTCAAGCCTTCTTGTTTCTAATGTTACTCTTAAAAAAACTCTGTTGTTAATTTAATAAAATAACTTAGTTCTTTAAAAAAATTTAGTAACTTACATCTAGTATGTTGCTCATTAAACTTTCATTTTCTGAAGGAGAATTAACTCACCTTGTGTTTGAGTTTGCAATGCTGTCTTTTTTCCTCAACTTCTTATTTTTATCCAATAGAAAACAGGGCCTTTGTGATCCTACGTGTTTGCCTCAGTGCTGTTAAATGGTAGCAGGTAATTCTTATTCTCTCATAAGTAGGTTTCTTAGTTTTGCAAAACATTGTTTTCAGACGTGTTCCCATAATAGACTGAGACCTTTTAATCGCCAAGAATGTTGAAATTATTGTTGTCACTGTTGTTCATCTCTTTCATATTATATAATTACTACTTGAACCAGCTACTCTGTATTACTTAGGACTTAACAGAGAATAATCCCTCATCTTGTGTGCTCTGGAATTAGCTGTTCCAAGAGCATTTGTTTAAGAAATCACTTGTGTAAGCCTTGTTACATTTAGCAGAACATGAGATACATTGTAAATGTATTTGCAATATGCTAAGAAGTATGTTTTCTTAATAAGTATGCACTGTGAAACATAAAAATGCCACTTACAGGATTTCATTTAGAGAGGTGATGTACCTGTGTCACTGGATACTAGTGAAACATAATTTGCAGTGATGTATATATAGAAATATATAGAACATAATAGCGAAGATATAAACCCCACCACAGACAGATGAGGCAAAACAGCCAAACTCTTGTGAAATATCTTACTGGAAGAACATAAAATGTCTTATTTATATAAAAGGTCATTTGTTTCCCACTACAGCCGTCGTGGCAATAAGGCATACCTGACCCTGCCATTGGCTCAGTCCTCAGACCATGGTGTTGATAACACCGAGATCGTGGGTTTAAACCCCGGATGGGCCATCCATATAAGAGCTGGATTCGATCGTCCTTGTGGGTCCCTTCCAACGCAGAATGTTCTGCGAGTCTGTGAGATTTCCTTTCCCGCCGAGCACCGCCGGCCCGTGTGTTCTGGCGGCCGCCATCAGCACCCTGGACAGCGCCGCGCCCATCCCGCCGGGCTCGGCCGCGCGTCCCGGGCTGGGGAGGGACCGGAGGATGCTCCCGGCTCCAGAACAGCTCGGAAAGGCCTGGCCGTGCTGGTTTCTGCATCTACTGAGAAAGAGAAACGACAGGGACTGGTGTCTGAGTTCTGGGGTAAATGTACAACGTATACAAGAATGCCACTCTGATGGAGGGATACTGTGGGGCCTTGTGGCTCCCAAAGCCTTGACTGCTCGCTAGGAGTGAGTGATATGGGTGAAGACATCAGAGGCCAAAGGAATGATGTGTGTCCGAGTGGGAACGCTAGACAGAGCAAGGAGAGAGGAAATGGATGTTACACTATGCTGCTTACTATTCCTGTCAAAAATAGATGCCAAGTGTGTAAAATTCTACTTGCACCCCTTGTGCATCAGCATAAGGTTTGGAAACTATGACAATAGATGTTTGTGTGGTGCATGTGATGTGCAGCTGTTCCCATCCTCACACTGCATGTATGTAGTTTTTCTGAGTACTGTTGTGGGTTCTTCTGTTCATTACACAAAATATGATCTGCAACTTCCAGTTAGAGACATTGTTGTTATATGTTAAATTTTCTTCTTGAGTGTTGGAGGGTTTTTGGGTTTTTTTTCAGTTTTAGTTTTGGAACAAGTGACTGAAAACAACCCATTCACTTTCACTTACCAAATTTCTGAGTTGCAAGTAAGACAAGATTAACAAATTTCGTTTCACCGAAGTTAATACTACACATTAGTATTGATATCAGGAGACCCAGAATTTCACTTTAAGTAATAATCTAAGAAAAAAATGTATTTATAGAGAGTAGAAAAAAGTAAAGATACCATAATTATGGCTTTTGTACATTCAGGTTTAAATATACATTATATGGGCAGTAAATAGAAAAATGAATATATTCTTAATTTATACCATAAAAATACTCCCACTTTCAAGTGAGCTTTTGCAACATCAGAACTAAAATATATCAGATTCTTATGTCTGCTGATAATTAATCCAATTTCCAGAATGAGATTAGGCATCATTATAGACTTTTTCTCTAACCACCTTTCCCATGGGATAACAACATGGAACAGCCATGCAGAGTTAACAGCTGATTAGAAAGAAGAATACATTTTGCAGTTCTAAGACAAGCTAATTGGGAATTTTTCAGTCCATTTCCCTGGTTTGTTACCCCTTCTGAGACTTCCTGGGAAACTATGGCTCCCCAAGCTCCAAGGTGCTCCGACTGTTTAGGAAGCAAATAGAAGGAGAAAAAATTGTTTATGATTTTCTGAGAGTAAGATTTGTTTTATCTGTTGGTTAGTATATATTTTTGTCATGATTAGGGATTAAAGTCCTTTTCTTTAACTCAAAAAGTTATATGTTTCATGGAAGGGTAAGTTTCCTTGGGTGTAAGTTTCAGGCTACATGAATTTCTCTGCAGATTTCTGTTCCATGCTGTGTTGTTTTCATTAAATGTGTGGGACTGAAACCTGCATCTGAGCCTGGCGTCACAAACACTGTCATTGTAAGAGCTTGAGAAAAATATTGTCTGTGTTTTACACTGTGAACATATCTTAATATAAAGTTAATTGACTGGAATGCTTAAATGCATGCATTTTTACAAAAGAATTATTTTTCTAAAACAATGAAAAGACTAATAAAATATTAAGTTTATGCAAGAAAGATTTAAGAGAAAAAATTCCCTCTAATTAAAATGAAAATAAAGTAGCATGGGAAAATGTCTCCAGTAAGCACTAACTAGTTAAGAGTGTTTCGTGGGAGAACAGTCAATATGAGTAATGATATAGTAAAAGAGCAAAAGAAGACAAAGAAATGGAGATTTAAAAATAAATGCTAATAAGATGAATACACTTGGAAAGCCAAGTCTGTGCTGAAAGTAATAGGAAAAAGATTCGGTTTATTTTAAATTGTCAGACCAGACAGTTACCCAGGAGCTTTTAGAACAGGTATTCAACTCTGTAGCACAAAGCTGTTTGCATGATCATGTACTGCACATTTATTTAGCCAGCGAGGTATTCCATAGAGTGACAAAGTTGAGGGGGAGCACGTTTTCCTGACTAAAACTGGACGTGGCGAGGGGTTTCCCCGGTACTGCTGCCTTATGCAGCACGGAGAGGTGGCTTCCACGTCTGTGAGGTTGGGAAGTGGTTGACTTTGCCATGTAAAACGCTTTGAGAACAGAGGTTGAAAAGTTGTGTATGGGGAAATTAGGGCTTGAATGGGGGAGTAACTTTTGTGCGGTGCATGACTCAGGCGGTGGGCTGAAAGGGTTAACTATTCGTCATTAAAAATTACAGTTGACATTTTCTTCTCGGATGGCAGGGAGCTGGCGTGCCGCGCTCCCCGGTGACAGCGGGGGGAGGCTCCGCGCTCGGCTGAGAACGGGCTGCGACTCCTCCGGCCCCAGGGGCTGCCGAGAGCCGCCGGCGGCGCGCCAGGGGAAAAGGCGAGGGACGGAGATGTTCCCCGAAGGGGCAGTAAAAACAAAACCCCCCCTAAACTTGGGGAAAGGGGAGAAGACACAGCCTTGCTTGAGGAGGGAAGAAAGAAAAAAAAAAAAAAAAAAAAAAAAAAAAAAAAAAAAAAAAAAA
>VYZR01127657.1:13342-42271 GCA_013400675.1 Oxylabes madagascariensis
TCTCCTCAATTTTTCAGTTTTACTGTAAAGTTTGGTATCACTAAGCAGCTACCACGAATGGGAAGCTTCCAGTCTACTCTGCAAGTGTACATTTGGCAAAGGAAGTAGGTGAAGAGAAAAATCCCTACATTTGCATGGTCAGGGCCCAGAAGTACTCAAATTCTCTATGGGGAGAAATTTCAACTTTTTCCACCCAAAAGGCCTACTGCCTGGAAATTTAACTTTGCCACGTGACAGACTGTCAATTGAATTTTGCTTCTTGGTGCTGATGGCTGGATTGGCTCTCAAGAAAAAAATGTATTTTTCAATTGCCTTGAACATTTCAAAATATCACAATACACCTGCTGAGGTATGGGAAAGAATACTTCTGAAGTTCTGGAGCTACATACTGTGAGGATTTTCACAGACTTTTAATGTAAGACAATCATGCAGTTTTTGCCTGTTGGTGCAATGCAAACCACTGAATTTTAGGTTTGTTAATGTATCAAGCCTATTATTCATTAATATAATTAATTCACAACTTGGAAAATTACCTTTGCTTCAATCTGCCGATAGCAGGAGACGCCATACACCGTGGTTCGATCCCCGCATCTTGGAGGCAGATGGAAAAAAACGGTATCTAAAAAAAAAAAATTATTTTGTAATTCGCTAACAAGAGTTCGGTATATTTATTTTCAGCATCCCTTAAAGGTTTACTGCAGAAAGTACTGGCACACACTTATTTACTAAAATTATAAAAAAAAAAAAGAAAGAAAAAGGAACAAGTCACCTATAAAGCTATGTCTGGATTCAAATTAGTTTTCACATTGCAAGATAAGTTGTGGAAGAATCTCCAGGTGTGCAGGACAGCTTCATGTTTAGCCACATCAAGCCAATATTGCTTTTCAGAAGCAGCTGCTGACAGCAGGGAAGCACCACTGAAACCTACAGGCATGCTGCTTTCCCAATTCAGGACAAAGGAACAAAGGCAAGGCACTGTGAGTCAGTGTGTACAACTGGGAGTGTGAGTGTGATGCCATTAAGAAGGCAAACATAACCAAGATAGGAAAAAAACCCAAACACCAAGGAGGACACACACAGTTGAAATGTTAGAGTAGCTCCTACCACTGCTAAGGTAGATATCTGCACCACCACCAGCACTATACTAGCAAAAAGCATTTGTGAAACGTAGTCTGACAGAAAATAATTACTGTCTCTGTGCAAGTGCAAAATGAAAAAGAAAAGTATCTATAGAATATGACAAGAGAAAGACTTTTATGGCTTGAGATATACACACACATACACATATACACACACACCTGCTGCTACTGTAAAAAAATTTGCTAAATCCTAAGCAAAGAAAGATAGTTGTCCTCTCCTTTCGAAACACAAGTGAAATCTTTTTTTATACCAACTATTAATTTTTTGTTTGCTTCATAGTAAGAAAATGAACAGGACAGACAATCCCACATGCATTATGACCAACAGAGAGGGGGACTTTTTGTAACAAAGCTTACTACCTTGATCAAGTTTATATTCTGGAGATCACCTAGGGTTTTATGAAGCTTGTAAGACAATTTCCTGTATCAAGTCATCCTCTTTGCACAAATGCAACTATCCATGGGAATCAGTTTAAAACTCAAAAACCAGGTATCTAATAAAGTTACAGTAAATTAAATACAATTATTATCAGAAAATCTATCTGCCTGGCTTAAGTTCATGTGTATTCTTGCCTATGAAACACAAGGATATATATTCCCCCTTTGCTGCCAACTCTTTTTTTTCTTACCAAAAAATAAACATTTATATTCTTCTAGTACAGCAATAAAAATGCTCAAAGTTGAATATTACCTGGAATGGTGTTGAGACCAGAGAGAGTAGATAAATGCAGCTGCATGTGATTTTCCTAGCTTTGAATGTAGCCTACTTCTTGTAATGTATTTAACAATGTAGAAATTCAGCAAAAATCGTGACCCAGAGCAGTCAGAGACACTCCTATTGCTGCTAGAAAAGGGATTATTTCGATAAACTTCCTTTGTTTCCAAATGAGATCTCCAAAAGCTGGACAATAAGGAATCTAAGGATATCAAGTCAAAAACCAAAACAAATTAAAAGTCGTATTAAAGGTTTTCTGTGATTTTGCTGTTTAAAGTGGCTTCTTTTTTGTCTGCTTGCAGAAAGAAAAGATGTAACAACTGGACACAAACATATATGTCAGGGATGAATAGAACTGCTAATAAAGGAATAAATGCAATATTAAAAAAATAAAAAGTGCTACAAACTTGGTGGTGACTATATGGCAAATGGATATTTCTATCTTTATTCTGCCAACAAATACCCTTTTAAAGCTCACACGATTATACTGACATGGCTTTCCATGACTTGTAGGTCATTTTAAGAATCTCTAAAAATTAGTGGAGGAGAGTTTATTCACCCTTCAAACAATTTCTGAGAAAGCCAGCAGCCTTGCTTTGTGCTAGAACTATGCAAAATTGATATGTAACCCAGAAGTTTTTACTGACATATGAATTCTGGATGTAGGAGGTATACCTTTACTTTCACCTAAAGGAACATATCATTACCAACGTATTTTGCAATTTAAACAAAAAGTGCAGAAGTCTAATAGTAGAAAGAATTATTGGTTGGCTGTTCAGATATCAGGCTTTTTCTTCGGGTTGCAGTAGAAGTACACACAACTTTTCCCTCTCATTTCTCACCTTCCTGGTAGTTGTGAGCGCCATCTGGTAAGGCAAGAAATGGCAAGTACTTCCATTCCTCTGGTAAACTGTGGCTGTCATGTCCTTCTCCGGGTTTTAGGGGAGGATAGGAAAATTCAACCTAAACAAACAAATGAAAACAAAGGGAAGAAAAACAGAGAATACATTACAGTTACCATACAAGCAGGCCTCTGTGATTCAGCCTAGCACTTTTTTTCCTACCAATGTTACGGGAAAAAAGTGGTTTTCTTCCAACTAGCATTCCTTGTCTCTTCCTTCAGTGCACCCACAAACTGACTTGTGTGGTTTAATTGACAGGCCCTGGGCAGATTTTCTTGCACTATACTACACATCTGCCATGGATCCCCACAACGAGCATGTTTACAGTGCAATCTTCTTTTCCTATGGAGACCCCTCTGGGTTTCCAGACACTTCCGCCAGCTCTTTTCCAGATGAAATTTCTTAATTCAGTGAACAAAATCTAAACACAAATTTCTCAGTAAAGAAACTGTTTACTGATACTGCAACTTCTCTCCAAGGATATTTAGTTAGTGAGCATAACTAGTGAGCTGTAAAATGTATGTACACATGGAAAATAAAAAGCACGACAAAGCAAGCATATAAATAATCTTAGCATTTGATGGATAATGAAATACAATAATAATAATAATATCAAAAGAAAAAACCTGTGAAAGATGAGAGTACCAAGGAAAAGTGAAATTCTTCACCTTAACACATGATGTCACTGTCTACAACTGCTGCCAACTTGAGAAAAAGGCACAAAGGACAAGAAAACACCACGAGAATTCAGCCTTGCTACTTGTTTCATCAATTTCAAGTTTTCTTATTCCTTGTTATGGTGGGTTGACCCTGGTTGGACACCAGGAGCCAACTAAGGCTGCTCTATCACTTCCCTCCTCTCCTGGGCAAGGGAGAGAAAACATAATGAAAGGCTCATGGGTCGAGATAAGAGCAGGGAGGGATCACTCACCAGTCACTGTCATGGGCAAAACAGACTTGGCTTGGGGAAACTAACTTTATACCAATAACACAGACTAAGATAATAAGAAGTAAACCAAAATCTTGAAAACACCTTCTCCCCACGCTGGGGTGGGTTAATTCCTTCCTGGACTTAACTTTATTCCTGATTCCCTATCTCCTTCCCCAGCAGTGCAGGGGGACAGGAGTGGTTCGTGGTCAGTTCATCCCATGTTGTCTCTGCTGCTGCTTCCTCCTCAGAGGAAGGACTCCTTTCCCTGCTCCAGCATGGGGACTTTCCCCCAGCAGACTGCTCCATGAACTTCTCCAATGTGAGTTCTTCCCACAGGCTGCAGCTCTTAATAAACTGCCCCAGTGTGGGTCCCTTCCACAGAGTGCAGTCCTACAGGAACAGATTCCAGTGCGGTCCCCCATGGGGTCACAAGTCCTGCCAGGAGCCTGTTTCAGCACAGGCTTCCCATGGGGCCACAGCCTCCCTCAGGCTTCCACCTGCTCTGGCATGGGGGTGTCTACAAGTGGATCTCTGCTCCACCATGGACTTCCATGGGCTGCAGGGGGACAGCCTTGCCTTATTGTGGTCTTCATGACAGGCCACAGGGGAATCTCTGCTCCAGTGCCTGGAGCATCTCCAGCCCTTCCTTCTTTGCTGGCCTGGGTGTCTACAGGGCTATTGCTCTTCCACTTCTCTTCTCTGGCTGCAATTTGCTTCTCTGCAATAACTTTCCTTCTCAAATACAGGATCCCAGAGGTGCTACCACCACTCCTGACAGGCACTGNCTGGAGCATCTCCAGCCCTTCCTTCTTTGCTGGCCTGGGTGTCTACAGGGCTATTGCTCTTCCACTTCTCTTCTCTGGCTGCATTTTGCTTCTCTGCAATAACTTTCCTTCTCAAATACAGGATCCCAGAGGTGCTACCACCACTCCTGACAGGCACTGACCGGCCCTGTGTCTCTCCTCGGCTCTGTCAGACATGGAGGAAGTTTCTGGCAGCCTCTCGGAGAAGTCACCTCTATAACCCCCTGTAACTATGTGGAATCCATAGTCTTTTAAACAAAATATGCCACTAAGAGAAACATAGCAGCTGACTTCTAAATGAGAGACAAACACTGCAATTAGCATCCATACAAGGAGCAGAGAAACTGGCTGCCATTTAGTACACATGTACATCCTGAGATTTCCCTGGTATCCTTTTCAAGTCACAGAGAAGAAAATTAAAATGGTAGAAACTTCACATAAACGTCTGCAGTATCATACCTTTTACATACATACTGCTGATATTCAGATTCAAGTTGGCTGACTAAAAACACTGTTTACAGAATTATTACTAGAATCTTGCAGGAGCAACTTTAGCAATAAACATAGCAGTTACTTAGTTTAAAACATAGATAGTCAAGGAGCATCTACACTTATGTCCTGACTCAGGTATTTTATTTTACTGCATGGCCAACAGAGAGAGATTCAGATTCCCACTCTGAAGGAGCTTCTTTCTAACAAATACAGAAGAAACCCTGAGTTCCTTATATTCTAGCAAATACCTTCAAGGCATCATTCCTGGCAGGGAAATACTATAAGAAAGGATTCAAGACATTATTGCTTCCAAGCACCTTCAGAATTACCACTGTGTTTTGCACTCCAGCCGAATAATGAATTAGGAGACAAATTTAAAGGAAAGAAGAGTAAGATGAGTCAAGCTACATGAAAAACACATATTCACTAAGGAACACTCCTTTTTAAAGTCCAGAATAAAGCCGAGAAATCTGGCTCCTGTGTTCTTTTTACAGTGTGAAATTTGCTGAAGAACTACTTTGTTCTAGCTCACAATATGCTATCAACACCTCAGCTGCTATCAGATAATCCCAGCAACAGGGATTTCTGCAGGCTCTGGCAGTTCCAAATTCAATAAACTGTACAGGCATTAATGACACTGATGACAATCTTGTTTTCTATTACTCTTCTTTCAAAAACCAGTTTTTAATATACATTTCTGTAAGCATGTGTGTGTATGAGAGAAGATCACAAAATTCAGGCAAACCAAAACTAAAACTGCTGAAGTGGCCTGAAATAATCTATTTTACAGATATACTTTATGATAGACCTGATTGACATGACGATATACTATTATTTCTCCTCCTCCCCAGGAGGATCCATATAGGAAGTATCCTGGTTTCTAAGGAGGAATCACATTCATGTAGTTTAATAAAATTGCTGCTGGCCAAAGTACCAAAAGTGTGGAAGTAACAAAGAAACAGGAAAAGGACAATCCAACGGGAAAAAGAGCACGCAATGCCCTGGAAAACTTCCTTCCAGCCCTCCTCCAACTTAACAGTTCCCAGTGATGAGAAAGTTTGACTTTTTGATATTAAATAAGCAGTCACTGCAGGTGGGACTCATGTCAGCCGGCTGTATGTCAAAACACAAGACCTCTGAGGCAGCTTTCTTAAGCATTCTGCAAAGTCAGAGATAACAGACACCTGCAGAGCGTGATTCATCTGATCTGGTTTTTTTGACCTTCTCTGAAGAGAGCTATCTCGAAGTGTAACTTGCAGATGACTGACTTAATGCAGACAAAACTCACCCTAACTGTTCCCCATCCTCTAGATGTTCTGCTTGATTTCTCCAGCTCAATTTGCAGATTTGCATCAACTGCAGTTAGGAATCCTTTGCACAGAAAGAAACCCTTATTTCAAAACCAAAGCATTATAAGAATATTGAGCAGCCTTAAAAAAAATGGCTAAAACTTCACAGTTCCTGAAAATTATGAAACTGAGCACGGCACATGTATAAAGGTGGTAATAATGGGGCAAACAGAATTTCAGTTCTGAATTTTCAAACAACTGAAGTCTCACTAAAAACCTTTCCCAGCCTGTGTGTGCAAACTACAGAGCAGTGTTCCTAGGGAAAGCAACTTATAAAGTTATTTTCTTGTCATTTTCCACCTTAAACCCAAGACAAACCATGACAGGGGGAAGAGATGGGACTACTGAAGAGACCTGTCTCACACCTCTTTTTCACCATCTTCATAGAATGAAGAAAGAGGAGCTCATTTTTTATTTAAATATAATGGCTTGTGATGTAAATCCATCCATATATGCATGTGCATGCATAAACATGCACTTAAATGTCCCTGTATGTCATTAATATATGTATCACTACAAAAATGCCTGCAAATGCGAGAAATAATTTTTTTTCATAAAGCCCAGTAGTCAATAGGAAAGAAATATACACAGAAGTTTTTAGAGCTGACTGCCACAGAAAATTTTGCAGGTTTTTATCTCCTCAGTTGAATTAAAGAAGACTCCCCAACAAGATGAAATTCAAATTCAAAGCTGAATTCCAGAGAAACTTCAAAATAAACGACATAAAACATGAACTAGTATCTCCATGTATTTCTTACTCTTCCAAGTGTCAGGGATCTACATTTCAGCTGGAAATACTGCTCATGCCTGTCAAGGGGTTTTGATGGCAATGCTTTTTGCCTGTTCAAATTGTCACGTTCTGTAAGCAGGTAGGTCCTGATGGATTTCAGAACTAAAAACAATACAGAATACTGTCTTGAAGTTTAGGGGAGAAATAAATAACTATGCTCTTCACTACACAAAATACTTCAACTCTTGTGAATTATCAAGTCAAAATAAAATTTATTTTTTAAGAACTCCTTAAACAGAAGTACAACTGAATTTCTGGAATTAACATTTTTCATTTTTCTGAAATTCTGCAGCATTAACTAACCTTTAATATACAGTTTGTATTGAATCTAACTGTTCGGATGCAAAGACCAATGAACATACAATTCTAGTGGGAAAAAAAAATCCAGGCAATCTAGTTTTGGTCCTTGTAAAGGCATTTCCTAGCCAGAATAAATTTACTACACATTCATTAAGTCCAGTAGGAAAACATGAGACCAGGCAAGGAAAAATGCATTTTAGTTCCTACACCTAGGAATTAACATGATAGTTCTTCTTCAAGAAAAATGCATTGATAGGGTCTTGTACTAAATTTTAAGTACACAGTCAGAAGAGAGGTTAAAAAAGGACACTAATAAAAGAGGAATTTCCATATATATGTGCATGTCCACCTAAACTATTGCACTCAAACATTTTACAGGCAGTTGGCATAAATTTTACACTCAGGTTAGGTTGTTCTCCTTATCTGTGAAAAGTGCTTAATTGTTAATTAAAGTAGACTCCTCAGTGAGCACTAAACAGTGATAATTTAAAATGTGCTAGCAAGTCAGTATAACCTTTCCATTCTGCCCACTTCATCTACAATCACATTTGACTTATAGTCACAATATAAGCTCTCCTCTTTAGTATAACAGGTATTTTGGAAGATTTCTCTTTAGATAAGTTATGAAAAAAAGTCTGGATCCAAGTAAGTTTTTGCATTGGTACAATGGAGAGATTATTTAATCTCAAAAAAATCTGAAATCTTTAGAATGACAGTATTATGTTAAAGGCCCAGGATGCTTCCAGTAAGTTACAGAATCTAATTTCAGGATTATAAATACATATACATAATAAACACAGGAAGCAAAGCCATTCCATCCTCTAAACAAATGCTTTGATTTCTCCCACTGCTTCGACTGCAACAAACAAGTAGGATAATTGCTTGAAGAAAAGGAGAAATGAAGAAAAGGAGATCAGCAAAACCCACTAATTACACTTCTATTTAGAAAATCTTTTCCCTTCATAAACCATTACAACACATTTAATTTCAAGGACACCAACCCTTCCTCTCTCAAAAAGAAAGGCAGAAGTATGCTAAATAGAGTATAAGTCCAAAAAGCAGTAATCAAAAAAACCCAACAGATGAAAATTACACCTAAAGCTTGATAGCCCTTTATAAATAAGTCAGTATTTGTTCTTCACCTGAAGTAGAGATTTCTAAAATCAGTTTTCCCAATTTATTAGTCCTAGCATAGCCAGACCCAGAGAAGACCAGCACACCAATGACCTTATCTGAATCACCATAACAACTGCAGCATGCAGCCAAATGAAAATCTAAGAGTACTGTTCGTCTTTCAGCACTAAGAGCAATTTATTATTTAAACAACAATTGAATTTAAATAACAAACTTCCCCCATTTTTGCACGGCAGAACCAACAGATCAGGATCTGGAAGCTGAAGAGCCTCTAACAGCAGAGTTTTAAATATATGTTATACTTTTATATAAATATGAATATTTGTAACAATTATGTATAATACATGTATATATGCATACAAAAATATATATGATGAATACATATAATACATACTTATATAAATATATTTTTAAAAACACTATATACACAAATAGCAACGGCAAAAGAAATCCCTGTATTACAAGGAGGCAGGGCATAGTTGTTTCTATCCTTTCAGCTGAAACTGGTACTTCCTCACATTTCCATATTGCAAAAGCCACAGAGTGGCCACTGACACAAGTTCTAAGGCATCATTTGTAGGCACAATATCACCATTCAAGTTTGCCTCAAAAAGTCTGACTAGGTTAGCAAAGTTCTGACTCTTACTGAGGCCCTTAAAAGATAAAATAACCTGAAACACCAAAACCCTTGTTTTCAATGTCATGCTAGCATGCATTCTAAACACCCTTTCCAATTATTTAATACTTTATAGTCATAGAGTTCAAGCCCTACATAAATACAGTGCTTTGGAAGTTTGTCTCTTATCAGTCTCTTCAAAGAAAGAAGAAAGAAACAACAACAAAAAAAAACCCCCACGCTCCTCCCAGAAAAGGAACTTAATACTACTGCAACCATTCCAGCCAAGGGGACTTGCTAGGGAATTCTGTGCCATCAAGACAAGATTAGTACTACTACAGAAAGCAAGGATTCATAAAGGACGAACTCTGGCAAGAGAGAGCAGCTTCCCTGATGAAACAAGCGAGGGCACCCCAATCTCTACCCCTAACAGAGATGTCTGTCCAACACAGTATCCAGCGGAGACTGGGATCAGCAGCAGTCGATTGCTCACCTACAGATCAGCTCTTAATGCCCATCTTCGTGCCCATCTTGGGCTCTTAATGAGCACACCCAGCCACAAGGACTGTGGCATTTCTCCTCTACAGGGACAGCACCCAGACCCCAGTCTGAGGCTCAGGCAGCCTTTCCTCAGCTCCGCTCCACGCCCTGGGTCCCAATCGCAAGCAGCTGGCAACAAGTTGACAAATGATACACTGGATCCACCTTCCCCATAGAAAATGCAAGGACCAGGACAGCAGGCACGCTTCTAAGCACTTTTACTCATCAGTTTAGAAATAGCCATTGAGTGTCACTCACCCAGCATCTACTGCTGAACCAATGCAGTCCAAGTGGGCCACCACTTGGTCTGTGAGCCAACAAGCATTCAGGCTCTTTGCCAGAGGACATCTGATGGGCCCAGAACTGCTTTTAGCAAATTTGCTCCTTCCTCCCAAGTTTCAACATCAGAATTACCCCTGAGAGCCAGCAAATCGGGTTCACTACCACATATGAGGCGAGAAGGTGCACAAACACAGTAATATAATGAAGCACAGAACACACTCTGCTCTCAGTGACCCCAAGGAAGCAGGCAGGCAGCCCTGTGTCCTGTCCCCCAGCATGCTGGGGCAGCATGGAGCTTGCTTCACATCTTGTACCCACAACTTTCTTTGCTTTTAGAAACAGCATGCTGTCTAGGTGTATTAACTCAGCACCTCATACAAGCTATGAGATGGATTACCAAAATTAGGCACAGATCAAGTCAGGTGATACTAGGACAGGGAACACAAAGTTGAGCCTTGCAAGTTCTAATTTACTCCTGCTGGAGTGACCTCTGTTCAGTGATTTTACAGCTTTGAACCTCCCTCTATTCTACACGTATGTAAATTACGTTGCCACCTCGAATGTCAAGAGCCCAAGTCATTACTTGAAAACATTCTGAAATAGGTAATTGAAAGGTGCTGCAGAAGTTCAGAAATACGTGTTTTATTGATGTAGCACTCATTCATTTATTCAAGAGAAAGGCTGAGATTCTTGGCACAGGATATTTAAATAACTACTCAGATGTTATGACACATACAAAGAACAGACAAATCATAAGATGAAAGTTAAGTACGATGACTATGGGAAGCATTACATAACTGCAAATGGGTATTTAGGAACCTTCTCTCAACCTGCATATCAGGGTGACTATGGAAAAAATATCCAGTATGGAATCCTTCCTTCAGTATGAAATACTTCACTTCCTGGGCAGCACTTCACAGAACTGACTGCAAGATTATCAAAGTATAGGGTTCTTTGAAAAACTAAACAAAGAAAATAAAGAAATAAACAAACTAACCATACCCTGAAGTTTTTCTTGAACACTAAGTACTATGTAAGTGGATTAAACAGATATGCAAAAAATGGAACTCATCGTTAACTCAACGCAAGAGATCAGAAACTGCAATGCATTGTTTACAGAAGTACATGTGTACTCAGCAATTCATTATGTATTTAAAATTATCACCCCCATGCCAATTAGAGCAGCCTTGCAAATAAAAGCCTCTTTAAAAGTTACAGACTGTTGAGCATAAAAGCCACATATTTTAGACAAAAGACTAATCTTTGATACTTGATGTATGCTATGATTAACTTTATTAGAAGATTTCATGCTCATAATGGTCCTTTAAAGTGCTTTAATATTATTAAAGCAGGGAACAAAACCAAAGGAATTGTGCTAATGTTTACAGGTAATCATCAATAGAAACAGGAACAAAGCACTTCAGCTTGATTCCAGCCTAGTTCCTTTTCAACTTATTTTTGTTTCTGTTGTTCCATTAACAAGATCTTGTTTAACCACTAGACAAGATTACCTATTGCATAATACCTGCCTACTGTGCTCCCCCAAAACAAAGACACAAGGAATTTAAAGACAACAAAGCACACACTTCACTTGCATGTTTAAGAGCATTAAGCACATCAAGGAGAATCACAGCAACTACTGGAGTGATAAAGATCCAGAAGGGAAAAAAATAATTCTCCAGTAAGGCAGAGTTTTAGAAGAAAGGCAGCAAACAAAACAGGGACTAAGACAGGCTGGAAAGTGTTCCCCTGAAACTTCCCACTCATGGAATCTATGGAAGAGAACAACTTCAATATTTCCCTCTTGAAAGAATGTACTACTATCAAGAGTACAGCAGACCTGGAAATGCAGGCAGTTCGCAAGAGTTGATAAAAGGTGCAGACTGACCTTGCTCATTCCTTAGACATCTCCTAATTCTGCAAGGTCAAGCCTAAGTTGCCAACATTTCTGCTTAAAAACACCTGCTTCCTAGGCACCAGTGAAAAAGGCCATGTGTATGGATTGCTCAGGCCATGTTAGGTGCCAATTTCTGCAGATCACAACAAGCACCATCTTCCAGAGCTCAAGCACTTGAAGCTCTCAAATGATGAAGATCACATACACAATTCAGGAAGAATTAAAGGGTATTCCGCCCTCTCAAGGGTTATGTTCAGGCTCTTCTCTTAAACTGGGTATCAGCTGTTTCATTCCTGGTCTTAGGTTTCCTTTGCATGCCAGGAAGAAAACTTCTGGTGAGGCAAGAGGGGGGAATTGGTCTTCAGGCACAGTCCACACAAAAACAGTCTCACACAGACAAGCACGCAGACACAACTTTGGAGAAAGCGGGCATCACATTTACATTATAAAGTTCAGTACCTTGAAGATCCTTACAGCAAACTTTAGGATTCCATGGAAATAATGCCTTTTGGTATTTACAGTAGTCCATTACCATGTCTGTGAGAGTTTGAAAAATCATCCTCCACAGAAGTACAGACAAGTGGGTCAAGACACACTGCTATTATTTCACAGATTGAAGATCCCAGGCAAACAAAATTGACCGGCAGCACGAGCATTCCAGGACACACATGGCACTTCCTCACCTTCCCTACCACTCACAATTAATTTTTTTCTACGACACAGTAAGAAATGCATATGTTAAAGAGAGCCAAGAGTAAAGTGGAATAATTTTAAGTTCTTAAGAGGATACATGAGACAATGGTCACCTGCTGCACAAGATGAGCAGTGATGCGCACAACGGTTCAGGACACTGAGTGCAGGAAAGTTGGGCCTTGCCCCAAATGAAGTGAGATTCTGCGTGGCCTCAATGGTGGTGACACAGAGCCCAAGTTCATTCAGATGTGATCACCTTAGCAGCCTTTCAGCACCAGGAGAAAGTAGGGATTGTTGTGGCAGGTCAGGCACTGCAGCAGCAAAAGGACTTCCTCAGCACTTCCTCAGCAACCAGCCAGGGGGTTTACAGGGACTTGTGCCTAGCTCTCCTACCCACAAGTTCTTCCAGCTTTGTCAAAATGTTTCCATCCTCTCCTTTACAAATACATCAGTTCTCATTTTAACTCTGCCTTCAAAATGGATTATTTCTAGAGTACTTGTGATATTTTAAGCCTTCCTGCACCCTCAGAGACTATTATCTCTCTGCTTCTCCATGTAAATAAAGCTTGGAGACAGAGCTCAATTGATGGTCATAGCACACATGATCAGAACTGCACCTCAAGACTTTCAGTCTTCTACCATCACTATAAACCAAAGGTCTTTCCATGTATTTTCAACATAACTTGCATCTTCTAATTAAGATCTGTTCAGGTTACATTTTTGCTAAAGACTTCTACTATAAGGTAGGTAAGGACCTTCCACACTAGTTAATGCTTTCAAAAATTCAAGTGTTGTGAGGCAAACTAGGTGTTTTATCACTCACTTGTAATGAGAGAGTGTTCCATGATTCTGAAAAAAAGCTTTCCCTTTTTTTGCTCTGAAATCACCAGTCATTCACTACTACAGTTCCTCAAAACTACTGAGGAATTTGTTCTCAGCTGCTCCAGAAGAAAGGCACAAATAGTCCCAAAGTCCAAGTCCTACAGAACCTGCTGTAGTAGATAGTAGTGAGGTGAGCAGTCACAGATACTCCAAAACACATCAGACTATTTTTGTGGTAGATTTCCCTTAGTGTCACTTTGTGCCCCAATGCTTTTGTGCCTTGAGTCCTACAGAGCCTGAGAAGTGTGTATAACTCCTACTGCACCAAAACTCTGTGTTTTACATTAATGGGCAAGAGTTTGAGCAACTACACACGATGAAGTGCTGTGTTTGCTGTTACCTTTTCCTAAGGCCACTCCTCTTACCCATAGCAAAGAGGGATCAAAAAAGGAATTTTTAATGTTTGTCATTTCATTTCAGACGCATGAAAACCATGATTGAATGCATACTGCTCATGAGTTCTGGCCACTGCAGGACATTTACTATTTAACGACTCACTGAGGAGGGTTCCCATAATAAGTCAGCCAGCATGTACAAAGCCGAGAAACCAGCCACCATTCCTGCTTCCTGCCAATTGCCATTCCCTTCCTTAATGGGCCTGTTGAAAGTGCGTCAAATATTAGGTGGACCTAGTAGTTTGCAGCCAAGTTTCTCCTCCCATTCTCTGGACACTCTGCCATAACCAACCTCTATTCCTTAGCAAAAAGAAACAGCAACCAGCACTATATGCATATCTCCTTAGATTCACAGTTCAACTCAGTAACTAAGGGGCCCAAAGAAACAGGATGACAATCTCCTCATGCAGACAAACAAAAGCCTGCAGGTTCTCCAAAAGTTTACTCCATACTTGCTAGAGAAAATTCCTCCCAATGTGCTCACAATTTTTAGTGCTTTGGTTTTCAGATAACATTAAAGCCTTTATGACAGTGAGTGGCAACTCCCAAGCTGTTAACAACTGCCTGGGTAACTGGATCCCCAGACTTAACAATGTAGATATATGGCAAAACTTCACTGTCTCTTATATTCCAGCAAAAAGACCCCCAGTTAAACAGTCAGCCCTTGAAAGGAGCATGAGGAACAATTGTGGTGCCCATATTCCCAATCCAAAGGCACACAGAAAGAGATTCTCTGACTCTCCTTCTCTTTCAAAAATGAATGCATATGGATTGCTTTTCAAGTCTGTGAAAGAAAAAGATATTACTATACATTTCCAAACTGTACATCAAAGCCTTTGCATGTTACACGTTTCTTACCCTGTAAGTTAACCAACAGGAAGAGCTGTACATATCTAGTGATGAAACTTCAGAAGCAAAGACAGCTAATGAAAGAACCAAGCACCAAGAAATCCATAGAAAGTCTTAACTTCGCATGCATTTCCTAGTAAGACTACAGAGAAAAGAGGTGGAAACAGAAACTGAAAGGAGCCTTGTCAGGCAAACCAGATAGATTCCTGTTAGGACAGGCAGCCTAGCTCTATGATCTTTCAGTCTTAAGCTTTCCAAATTCACTCTGAGTGATGTCCATTTGAGCACTGCTGTAGATCTTTGCTTTTCTGCACTTCACCGTTTCAGGTATGCAGTTGGCAGCACAAGCTCAGATCATATCTGCTGGTTCTTACGCCAACACTCATTTAAACAGCTGGGTTTTACTCCTCATTTTTAACTTTCCAACAGTTTCTTGGAATGCAACTACAGTGTTTCAATGAATATTTCAAAGGCTACTACCAATACATTAAAGGTCATTGAGAGCAGCAGCCCTGTGGAGAAGGATTTGGGGGTGATGGTTGATGAAAAACTCAACATGAGCTGACAATATGCATTTTGCCCATTGTAGCCCAGAAAACCAACCACATCCTGGGTTGTATCAAAAGGAATGCGGCCAGCAGGTCAAGAGAGGTGATTCACCCTCACTGGTCTTCTTGTGCCTGTGTGTCTGCCCTCTGCAGCTGCCCACTTGGCAAACAAAACCTGTGAAAACAACTACCTCAGAAGAAACACACCAAAACAAGGCTTGCTTTTTGGTCACCTCAGTTCCCCATTTCAGCTCACCACAACTGCCTCTGCTTACTAGTGAAGAGGCAGGAGAGGAAAAGGGAAGAATGTTCCTGTATCTACAGAGGTGAATACAGCCTCCAAATCTACTTTGTTAGCCTAGTGAGGGAAGCTTTTCTACATTCTTCTTCAATACAGATTGCCCAGGGACTATCTCATCCAGTTCTGGAAAAGAGAATTCAAATCCCTTTCTCTGAAAAGTGGATCAGAATTTATATGCATCAATAAACATATTATCACACAATACATTGTTATTCTTGCCCTCAAATCACACTGCTTTGGTGACTTAGCCTCAATCACATGTGGTCTCATTTCTCTTCCAGACATTTCCTCATGTCAATTCCCAAGCTTATACTGTTATAATTAATTCCTATTGCACAACTTCATAAGGCACCCCATTTTTATCAATCCAGCATTCCTTATTGTCCAGCTCTTGCATGACTTTACAGTTTTCCTTTGAAATACTGATTCCTCAAGTTTGCCTATCATAGTTCAATTTTATGGTGTAAACAAAACCAGCACCACTTTCAATCTTGAGAAATACTTCTTGAAGGACCTTTCAAACCAATAGTTCCTCTTCTGACTCAAATCTGTTTCTGCTTCCTCTCCTTCATACTACTCTTCACCCAAGTACCAGCTCTTGCCCTAATTCTCCTGTATGTCTATCTTAAAAATAAGTGCGATCCATAATCAAGTTCCCAGCAGATTAGAGCTACTCCATTTCTATCATAGAGATAGGAATTCAATCACTTATTTTTAAAAAAGATGCAGGTCAGTCAGGCATGATCTATCTTTAGCAAATGCACATAGGACCCAGTCTACCTAGTTTCATGTTGTTAATTAATTCTTTCCCTCAAAAATTCTCTAGAGTCTTGCATACTACTAATGTCAAACTCATTAGGTTATAGCTGCGCCACTCCTTGCCTCCAGTTCTTTTAGGAAACGTTCTCCATAGTTCAGTAAAAAATCTGCTAAGTCAGAGGCAGGATACATTTAAAATTAGATTTCTGTTTAGCTTTCCCTTAGGAAGCCTGGCTGGTTGTGGTTCTACTGACTGTCATTCTATTCCTGCAGTTCTCCCTGTGACTCAGCTACCCTGTCCCCTTCCCAAAATGCCTTTCTCTGCAGCTTCTCCAGGTCATTTCTTGAGATAAAGAAAACTTCAGTTCAGCAACATCTCAAAATGTACTTCTAGAAACATTTTACTGGCAACAAAATAAAATTCACTGCTACTAATTTACAGTTTGGGGGGTTGTTTGGGTTTTCAGTTCTTTGTTTTTCTTGCATCAACACTGCTTAATGTGCAAGAAAATTAATACATACTCCAGAAGAAGAGAAGAAACAAAAGCCAGGGTCTTTTCCAAGAGGCCAACAACATGGAGAGGGCAAAAATATGTTCTTCCTACAGACATCCAACTAAGGCTCACCTTGTAACAGTGTTTGACAAGAAAGTGCCTGATAAATATCACAAACCTCACAACCCAGATGATCTAATTACTTCACAGGAACTGATCCTGTGAACATCCATATGCGAACAGCACCCAGACACTCTGAGGAGAAAGAATGCATTTGAATACCATGCACATCTTTCAGAAATTGAGTTATTGCACCTTAGCCTCTGAGGAATTGTGCTTGGATTTTTTGCTGAAGCAATAATTTAATTCTCAGCTATCTTGTATGGAATGTGTTTATGTCAGATCAACCTCTGTATAACAATAACCACCATGTTCATTAGCGTCTTGGCAGTTTTTATAAAGGCCAAGAACTTGCTATGGGAAAAGACTCACTGGAAATCCAACACTACGTCCATCTGCTCTTGTCATAGCAAAGCAACTGTGTGGGCACCCCAGCTGGGCAACCGCATCTCCTGCTTCAAGGGTTAAAAAAGAATTAAAAACAATCAGAACATAAACCAGCTATGAAATACATGGCAAAAAAATCCTTCTACCTTACAGGCCACACGAAGCAGTCAAGCATTTATGAGAGCGGGGAAGAGACAGCCAAAGAAAACTTCAAACTCGGGTGGGCTAGTTACCCTGGGGCTGTTTGGTACAAAATGTACCTGTGAGCACTCAATGATGGGTCGGCAGGGACAGAGGAAGGTAGATTAAAACACCGTTTGGGGTTTTTTTCCTCAGAATGCTCTGTCTCAACGCATTAAGCACGCACGACTCGAAACAGATACGGTGCCACGGTGTGCGCCGTCGTCCCTCATTCCCGGGAGCTCAACCCGCCGGCCCTCGCTCCGCCTCGCTCCCGGAGGGAGCGCCGAGGAGGAGCGGGAATGGAGGCAGCTCCATGACCACGAACTGCCCGGGGCGAGCCAAGTCACGGCCCAGCCAGGCATCCCCCGGCCGGGGGAGGCCAAGCGGGGCCTCGCCGGCTCCCGGCCCCTCCTTCACCGCCCCCTGACCAGAGCGCAGCCCCCCGGCCCCGCCGGACGCGCCCCTCCCGCGGCGGCTCCCGCAGCCGGGCAGGCGCCGCTCGGCGAGGGGGAGGGGACCGGGGGAGGGCCGGGAGGAAGCGCGAGGGCGCAGCGGAGAGGCGGGAGCCGAGGGACACCCGCGCCCCCTCACCTGGCAGCCCTTCTTGTGGTGGAAGCCCACCACCACGATGTGCAGCACCGGGCCCCGCTTCTCCATGGCGCAGCCCGGCGATGGCCGCGCCGGAGGATGCCGCCGTGCCCGGGCTCTCGCTCCGCCCCGCGGGGTCCGGCGAGGACGCAGCCCCGGCCGCCTGCGCTTCCGCACCGCCCGGGCCGGGAGGGCGGGCACGGCCCGCAGCGCCGCCCTCCGCCCCACGCCCGGCGCGGGCCGCGGAACGCAGGATTGCTTGGGGTGGGAAAGACCTCCGCCATCGGCAAGGGCCCGTCGTACGGATTAGGAGCAGCCCAGAAAGAAGCCTGAGGGCTGTCTCAGTACGGTTCAGTCGGGCTGGTTGCTTGAAGGTTAAAACTGAGGAAAAAACTGAGGTGAGGCTTCTTCCCTCAAGGGGCTAAACCTTCAAGGAGAGGAGGCTCTGGAGGGATCATCGCCCTCTACAAGTACCTGAATGAGGCTGTGGCCAGGTGGGGGCCGGTCTCCTCTGCCGGGCCNCTTAGCCTCTGAGGAATTGTGCTTGGATTTTTTGCTGAAGCAATAATTTAATTCTCAGCTATCTTGTATGGAATGTGTTTATGTCAGATCAACCTCTGTATAACAATAACCACCATGTTCATTAGCGTCTTGGCAGTTTTTATAAAGGCCAAGAACTTGCTATGGGAAAAGACTCACTGGAAATCCAACACTACGTCCATCTGCTCTTGTCATAGCAAAGCAACTGTGTGGGCACCCCAGCTGGGCAACCGCATCTCCTGCTTCAAGGGTTAAAAAAGAATTAAAAACAATCAGAACATAAACCAGCTATGAAATACATGGCAAAAAAATCCTTCTACCTTACAGGCCACACGAAGCAGTCAAGCATTTATGAGAGCGGGGAAGAGACAGCCAAAGAAAACTTCAAACTCGGGTGGGCTTGTTACCCTGGGGCTGTTTGGTACAAAATGTACCTGTGAGCACTCAATGATGGGTCGGCAGGGACAGAGGAAGGTAGATTAAAACACCGTTTGGGGTTTTTTCCTCAGAATGCTCTGTCTCAACGCATTAAGCACGCACGACTCGAAACAGATACGGTGCCACGGTGTGCGCCGTCGTCCCTCATTCCCGGGAGCTCAACCCGCCGGCCCTCGCTCCGCCTCGCTCCCGGAGGGAGCGCCGAGGAGGAGCGGGAATGGAGGCAGCTCCATGACCACGAACTGCCCGGGGCGAGCCAAGTCACGGCCCAGCCAGGCATCCCCCGGCCGGGGGAGGCCAAGCGGGGCCTCGCCGGCTCCCGGCCCCTCCTTCACCGCCCCCTGACCAGAGCGCAGCCCCCCGGCCCCGCCGGACGCGCCCCTCCCGCGGCGGCTCCCGCAGCCGGGCAGGCGCCGCTCGGCGAGGGGGAGGGGACCGGGGGAGGGCCGGGAGGAAGCGCGAGGGCGCAGCGGAGAGGCGGGAGCCGAGGGACACCCGCGCCCCCTCACCTGGCAGCCCTTCTTGTGGTGGAAGCCCACCACCACGATGTGCAGCACCGGGCCCCGCTTCTCCATGGCGCAGCCCGGCGATGGCCGCGCCGGAGGATGCCGCCGTGCCCGGGCTCTCGCTCCGCCCCGCGGGGTCCGGCGAGGACGCAGCCCCGGCCGCCTGCGCTTCCGCACCGCCCGGGCCGGGAGGGCGGGCACGGCCCGCAGCGCCGCCCTCCGCCCCACGCCCGGCGCGGGCCGCGGAACGCAGGATTGCTTGGGGTGGGAAAGACCTCCGCCATCGGCAAGGGCCCGTCGTACGGATTAGGAGCAGCCCAGAAAGAAGCCTGAGGGCTGTCTCAGTACGGTTCAGTCGGGCTGGTTGCTTGAAGGTTAAAACTGAGGAAAAAACTGAGGTGAGGCTTCTTCCCTCAAGGGGCTAAACCTTCAAGGAGAGGAGGCTCTGGAGGGATCATCGCCCTCTACAAGTACCTGAATGAGGCTGTGGCCAGGTGGGGGCCGGTCTCCTCTGCCGGGCCCGCAGTGAGAGGGGAAGGGGAAATGGCCTTAAGATGAGACAGGGGAGATTCAGATTAGAAAAAAAAAATCACTGTTAGGCATTGGAACAGGCTGCCCAGGGAGGTTGTGCAGTCACCATCCCTGGGGTGTTTACGATCCTCTGGCTCTGGATGATGTGGGCTAGGTGTGACAGTGGCAGTGCTGGATGGACGCATGGACAGGATGATCCTAAAGGTCTCTTTTAACCTTGATGAAGATTCTATGATTCTATAAACATGTCTTAGCATACCCTAGAAAGAAGGCAGTTCAAAGACTTGTCCAAGACCATGGGCAAATTTAGTGTGAGAGAAAAAAAAAATTTAAAAACTGTATCTCACTGCACTCACACCATGCTCCCTCTCTAACACCTTTGTTGTGATTCAATTCTGACTGCTTGAATCAACAGCATTTGGTAGAGGCTGTACCCTTAATAATTAAGATTCTCTGTGGAAATTGGAGGAAGATAATCTTATTGAAAGAACTATAAAATAATAGTGCTTAAAGAAAATCTCATCACTAACACAGTACCCAGGGGCTCAAATTATAACAATACAGCATGTAATCAAATATTGTTTTTCAGCTTCAACAGAAGTGCTGTTATAGAAAATGTATACTGCAGGGAACACAGAAAAATCTACAAGGAGCAATCCTTCTGGCAAAGGAATGGTTTCTTATTAGTATTAGCCTGTAGCTCACAGCTTACTATACTTTCAAAAAAGAAAAATGCATGCCGTATTGGCCATTATCTCCTGCAGTAATGAGATCTCCCCCAAAAGATCCATGTGAGTGCTTACGGTTCATTCCAATTTCATTCAGGAAAGCACAGTCTGGCATCACTCTTACTGCTATGGATTATGCATTAGAGAGGCATCTTAGTGATACTACTGGACAATGGTGGCTTATGGCTTCTCTGAATAGATTATTAGATTTTTTTTTTTCCTGCTTGAAATTCTCTTTCCTGCTAAAGCAATAAAAAAGTTGAACTGACAGCATCAGTCTAGTGTAGGAGAACGAACTAGTTGACATAATCTATGTTGTTTACACAGTTAACACTGTGTGCATTTGTGAGAAAGAAAGGCAAGTGAAAGCTGCTATAAAACAGCTCTCGGAAAAGTCTCAGAATTTTCCTAAGGGAATTTTCTTTCTCCATGCATAGCTAACAAACAGCAATGAAAACTCAGCCCTGCAGCTCTTCTATCACTCAGAGACTTTGCTTTAGAACCACCAGCTATGATACCATTACCATAGTAATAGTAATTTGCTAGTCCTTCTTCAAGTCATAGCAATAAGGCGGAGTTCTCAGCTTATGTGAAGTGAGATTTCTAGAGATGGATAACCTTTCCCTGGGCAGAGCAATAGTTTACATCTGGAAGTAACACCAGAGCTAAGCAGTGCCCATGGCAACTGATAGCTTGCCTCTATTTGTTAGGTATAGCCCAGCTTCCTAAAGAACAAAGCTCTGAATTTGTGGAGACAAGCACGTGAATAAAAAATAAATGTCCTTTGATTTCTGTTGAAGAAAAGCATAGATCCCTGGCATCGATCTGAGGTTTGTATCTAATTTCTTCTGGATGGCAAGCTCACTTGATGTTTGCAGTGTGTTTTCTTTGAAGCTTTTATCCAAAATGAATGCAATGATTCCCCATGGAAGTTAAAATAATCTCTTTTTTTTTTTTGCAGTCAACAAGACCGGATGTAATTTGAATTGTACATTTAGTTGCATTAGGGCACCATGATGTGGGAGGCAGTGCTCCAAACAGGCTTCTCCATGGAAAATACTGTATTTGATCCTGTGGGAATGATGGTGTCATTCTCATGAGATTGATAAGACTCTCAAGCGTGCAAGCAAAAAAGGGGAGCTTGGATTATTAGGGAGGTTTGCAGACACAAATGCAATGTATCTTCTGCAACTTTAAAGAGGCTTCGATTTGGATGGCAGAAACATTGCTCTCAAATCGTGACTGTTCTCCCCGCACAAATACTCTCTTGTCCTGACCACTAGTGGGTGACATTTTTGCTGCCCTGGGGTCCCCACTCACTTTGGCTGGAAGGGTTCGCAGACCTCTAATTCCTGCTTCTTCAGGATAAACGAGACAAGTTTGAAGAAGATAACTGGTCAGCATTATTTCCTTAGAAAATATTGGTTGTGAGTAGTAAAGCAGAGATCTGTTCCAGTGGGTTGTGAGAGGAGCAGCAGAGAGAAGCTTGAGACCCCAGGTGCAGCTGTTAATTATTTGTGAAGTAGACACTGCTCTTTGGGGCCCCTGATCCAAATGCTCCCCCTCCAAATACTAGCCATAAAAGGTGATAATTTTGTTTGTAATTCTGTGCTGTTTTCCTCAGAACCCCATTTCTGCCCTGGTGTCCTTTGTGGAAGCTCTAGAGGCTGGCAACAGCAAGCACAAAAATCTTTACCACAACCTAATGCACGTTGCTGATGTGACATGGATGGTCTGTTATCTCCTTTTTTTCTTTTCAAGACTGACATAGCACTAAGTACAGGAGACAGCTAAAGCCACACAACACTGACAGGAACGAATTGAAGGCTGAAACAAAAAGAAATAATGAGCATATGGTACATTCCCACAGGGGTTGTCAAGACAGACAACAAATATCTTTGAAGGTGGGCTAGAGAAATTGAAAGCAGACAGATTCCAGAATGATGATCAGCCACGGCAGTTTGAGTTTGGCTGGCAGCTCAGAAAGTTGCCGCTCCACTCAGTGGGGAAGGTAAATGGAAGCAAAGGCTAAAACCGTACAGGACACACATGTATCTCATTCTGTTCCTTTTCTTACTCCCGGTTATTGCCACAGCCAGAAAAGGAAACAAAATGCTTTATAGTCTGATCCTGTGCGACAGCTTTTTGGCACCTGTTATTGGTTTCATCTTTTCCCAGCATCTCATTTGCCCTTGGTCCCTGCATTGGCAGAAGCGTAGGGGCAAAGGTATCAGTGAAAGGGAGGTTCATCTGTTCAGTGTTTTGTGCTGTTCTCTTGTTACGCCTTGGCCATTCAGGGGTTGCTCTCTTTGTGGCTGGTACTTGAAAACATGCACTTCTGTTCTTTTGTGCTTCATTTCACTGGGGTCTCTTTGCTAATGAGTGTGCAGAAGCAACCAAGGTAAGCACTTCCAGGTGCAGGGATCTTTGCAGTACAGAGCCCGCAGATGAACCCAGATCAGCAGAAGCTGAGGCTGTTACTGCAGCTCAAGCCTTCTTGAATATTCAATCATTCCATTTATGCACAGTCATTCCAAGCTCTGTAACTAGGAACTGGTGAAGAAGAGGAATGAGAGAAACCCATGGTTGAACATGCTTTGGCCCAACCAAATGCCAACACTGTTTCTGATGCCATGAGTACCTGAGATGGGCTGTACAAAATCCTCATAAAAGTTGCCAGTCAACATCGGTCATGGCAATGTGTGTTGGTAACATCTTTTACTGCACAACTTGCTGAGGAACCTGAAGAAGTGATGCTGCCAGCATGTACCATGTGGTGGAGCAGAGGACAGAGAGGTGCAAGCTCACAAGGCATAGCACAGCTCCTGCCAGGTCTTTTAGGCCAGTTTCAACTACTGTAGAGCTGCTTATGCTCAGGAACAACCTTTGTGCATATGGTCTGTCTTTCCACTCCCTTGATTGCCACATGGATGTTGTTTTCAGTTCTGAGGACAGACCTGGATGCCCTTCCCTGAGGGCATGGTCCAGGGCCTCCTGTAAACATGTACTCAGTCTTCTGTGTTGAATGTAGACTCCACCTGTGACTTGTGTTTACTGAAACAGATTTGGAAGGAGTCAGGCTTTATCTGTGTCAAGAGTTGATCCAGATGATTTTGATGGAATTTTATCACTTGTTCCTGATTGTGTCTGAAGTAAATAGAAATTAGGTTATATTTGCCACCAATACTGCTGCCTACTCAAAATCACCCATTAATCCTAAAATAGTCACTGCTGCTTTTAAGGCCATTGGTATGCACTGCAAGCTGTGGTCAGTAAGATAAATACAATGTTGAGGAATGCAAATTGCAAAGGATCCCATTTTTCCCTCTCAAACTGTGGAAGAAGGGCACTTTTCCCTTGGGGCCACTCTGCTCTGGAAAGTGCCTGGATGGAACAGCTGCCTAAGTGCAGCAGCCCTCCTACCTGTGTGTGTTCCAAACATCCTTTTCCCAGCCTGCTGCTTCCTGATCTGTTAGTCATTTAGCTGTGTCATTCCGGTGCTCTGCTTTCACAGCTTGTCTAGATATGGGAGGTGATACCGGCTTTTGAAGTGTCCACTGGTGTCATGGGAAAAGGACATTACATCCCTTCTTCCCATTTGTAATGGGACAGGTTCAATGATCAACATTTCCTCTGTCTGTGGCTCATTAACATTGCTTGCATCTCTGCTGTGACAGATCTGGTCTCCTTCTGCAGGTCTTGAGGACAATTTATGAACAAAATCCATAATTTCAGTGTTTACTTACTTTTACTCCTTTTACTTACACTGGAAAATCCCCGGCTCTGTCAACATTATTGTCATCCTCTCCCTTAGGTGCAATACAGCTGGGCCACCTGCAACAGGTTATATTTTTTCCATACATGCAGCTGATGCGTGCCAGGTTATTCTTCTGCATTTTTATAAACTTTCTGAGTGACCCAGGTGAAAGACTCTGGTGACAGTTACCCCACCTGGAGTACTGCATCCAGCTCTGCAGTCTCCAGCACAGGAAAGACATGGACCTGTTGGAGTGAGTTCAGAGGAGGGCCACCAAGCTGATTAGAGAGATGGAGCACTTCTATGAGGAAAGGCTGAGAGAATTTGGGTAACTCAGCCTGGAGGAGGCTGTGGGGTGCCCTAATTATGGCCTTCCAGGACCTGAAGGGAGCCTACAAGTGCTTGTAGTGACAGGACAAGGGAGAACGGGTTCTAACTGAAAGAGAGTAGGTTTAGATTAGTTATTAAGAAAATATTCTTCTCCGTGAGGGTGATGAGGCACCAGAATAAGTTGCCCAGAGAAGTTGTGGATGCCCCAGTCCTGAGAGTGTTCAAGCTGGGTTGGATTGAGTAACCTGGTCTAGTGAAAAGTGTCCCTGCCCACGCCATGGGGGTGGAACTAGATGATCTTTAAGGTCCCTGTCAACCCAAACCATTCTGTCGTTCTGAGTTGTCCTGCTGACATGCTAGTGCTTTGCAAAAATTCGTGTTCAGTGAAAAAGCCTTTGGGAAAAAAATCATAGGTGGTGTAAATAAACGTGGGATATTTCCAATCGAGCTCAACTGCCCCTACAGCTTCAGCAGCTGACTGCTACGCAGTAGAGTTTTCCAAACTGCACCCGAGCCCGTGGGCAACGCAAAGCTGAAGTTAAAAAAAGAGGAAACGCCACCTTCACTCGTTCCGCGGCGCGCGGGTCACGTGGGCGCGCCGCCGCCAATCGGAGCGCTCCGCGGGCGCTCGCGAGGCTTCGGTCTCCATGGCAACGCCGGGCCCGCAGCCGTCCGAGCGCCGGCGGAGCGGCCGCCATGGTGAGTAGCGGGACGGGGCCGCCGCCCGGCGTTCCCGCTGCATCCCGGCACGGAGGCGCTCCGCGGCCGGCCGCCAGCCCGCCGGCGGGGCAGGGGTGCGGCCTGTCGTCATGCGGGGAGCCGCTCGGGGCAGCTGCGGCCGCCACCTGCCCTCCTGGGCATCTCTGCCATCCCAGCGGAGACTCCCAGGGCTTGGGGTTTTTGCGGGATCCGGTGGCCCGGTGGCTTATCTGCGTATCAGCGTGGCTGACTCGGAGATCACGAGCGGCCTGTGCTTATGTGTTTATTTACTAGTATAATTTACTTTCTGTCTGTAATGAATAGAAGGAATAGAAGCTTTCCAACTAAAAAAGATTCTTCAGCAACAGCAGAGGACATTAATCTAGCTTTCCATATGATCCCTCATCTGCAATACGTGGGACTTTGTGGGCGACATCGGGCTTGCAGCCACGCTATAAGAGCTGGTTTCATTTAGCGCAGGTGCTGCTTCCTCGGCTGCATTTAGTTTCCAGAGTATTGATTGTTCATCCAGGTATCCCAGGATTGCATTGTCACTGGAGCTTCCCTGAGGACGAGGTGATCAGATGTACTGTTTTGGCTGAGTTACCACATTGCTGTCTCTCCCCAGCATCAGCCATGCCAGCAAATTACATTGGAGTAAATGAAATGGACCTCCCTTTGCATCAGCTCTCCAGGGACTGTGGTGATAAAATCCCACTCATGGCCTGTTGTGCCTCACTGTCACTCATGCTACCTGCATGAGCAGTATAGTTCTGATGTGATTGCCCATGCCAGTAATTCTTTGAAATAGACACTCATGAAAAGGCTACTTAGCCAGGTCTAAAATTACTTCCTTCTTAATTTGCCCTGGCAGTATTTGTTTCTGGGCAATAGGCTGTTGAGAAGCAAATTCAGATTATCACCTAAGATCTTCTTCATCAAAAACAGCATGGCCAGCAGGTTGAGGGAAGTGATTCCCCCCTCTGCTCTCATGAGACCCCATCTGGAGCGCTGCATGTAGTGCTGCTGGTGTTTCCAGCATAGGAAGGACGTAGAAATGTTGTAGCAAGTCCAGAGGAAGGACACGAAGCTGACAAGAGCACTGGAGCACTTCCCCTATGAAAACAGACAAGATGGGGGTATTTAGCCTGGAGAAGAGAAGGCTGTGGAGAGACCTCATAGCAACCTTCCAGCATCTGGAGGAGGCCTACAAGGAAACCACAGAGGGACTCTTCATCAGGAACTGCAGTGACAGGACAAGGAATAATGAGCACTAATTGAAAGAGCGTAGGTTTAGATANTTAGGATGTTTCTTTGGTTTCCGGCATGTGATAGATGGGGAATGAGCACTAATTGAAAGAGCGTAGGTTTAGATTAGATATACAGAAAAATATATTGTGAGGGTGGTGAGGCACTGCAACAGGTTGCCTAGGGAAATTATGGATGCCCCATCCCTGGCAGTGTTCAAAGCCAGGTTGGATGGAGCTCTCAGTAACCCAGTAACCAGCGGGAGGTGTCCCTGCCCATGGCAGGGAGTTGAAACTAGAGAATCTTTAAAGTCCCATACAATAAAAACATTCTGTGATTCTGTGAGAGGTCTCAGGAGTTTACATAAAAAGTAACAAACGTGACATACTTTCCTCTGGGATTTTTGTTAGTAGATCTATGGAAGAGACATCATTCAGCTACATTATGCATGTGTAATATAATACCAAGATATATTTATCCAAGAGCTTCCTCTCCTGTACAGCCCTTCTGGTTCTGATCCTCTGATTGCCTCTGTCTCTCTGGGTTTTTTTATGGCTTTTTTGAGGTTACTTGAGCCCTTGCTTCCAGGTACTGGAGCTTTCTCACCCACTCATGAGAGGTGTATAGGGATTAGACATACGAAAATATTACTGTTTTTCATTGTGCTAGTTAGCATGCTAACTCTGTGAAAGCAATCACAGAAACGAGTCAGAAGGCATGTATTCACAGTAGTTATGCTCATTTTTCCTTTTGTTTGTCTGTGCTGGTATCCTCCTCCACAGGCAGAGCTGGGCGTTAACGAGCACCACCAGAACGAGGTGGTCAGCTACATGCGCTTCGCTCGTTTCAAGCGTGGCATGTGTCTCAAAACAGTGGATTCTTGTTTTCAGGACCTGAAGGACAGCAGGTACTGTGTGGTGTGGTTCTGAGCAAGAATAAAGCAAAACATGCTATCAGCAGTGACAGGTCTGAATACTTTATGGGGCGACTTTTCTCCGTTTAGGTTTGTATGTTCTTGTATTTTCCAGAAGTTACAAATCAAATGCTTTTAAACCCAAGTTGATCAAATTCTTAGGAATTAACAGAGATGCTGACAGCATGACATTGCTTCATATCTTGCTTCTGATATTTAAATTCAATGCAAGGCTGTAGCTGAATTAATATTTGTGATTTTAGTGATTTAAAGAGAAAATTCAAATACAATAACCAATTAGTAATGCTGTGGTCATCTAGTAACGGCTGACAGTGGATGTTTTTAGAAAATATTGCATTATATGAGTGGTACCTGTGTAGTGAGATCGCATAACAAGGCAGAATTGTTACCTTTATCATACCTGACTCATCTTGACCTCTCTGTTTAGACTTGTTGAAGAGACCTTCACAGTCGACGAGGTGATAGACATGCTGGATGGACTGCAGAGTATTGTACACAGTGAAGTGGAGTCAGAGCTCATAAACACGACTTACACCAACGTTTTACTTCTGCGGCAGCTCTTTTCACAGGCTGAGAAATGGTACCTGAAGTTACAGACAGACGTCTCTGACTTGGAGAATCGGTAACAGCTATTGGACTGTACCTCCAACAATAAGAAAACTTCGAAGTGTTGACTATTTGCATTCTTTTCCTAACCATAGAAACCTATTCTTTTACTATTGTATCAATGATGGGTTACCTTCAATGTTTCCATCTATAAAGTAGCAAGATACAAAGTAATTTCAAACTTGTGACCAAGATGTTTTATTAGAAATATTCTGACTTGAATTACTAATTTGAGAGCAGGTGACTGGACTCAATTAGAAAGCTTTTGTTGTCTAGTTAGATTATATTTTAATTAAAGATGCTAAATGTATTGTCATGCACATAACATGCCATCACATGACATGATCTGTTGCACTTACGGTATTTGTGTAGGGCTTCATCTTGTACTTCTAACGAGAATTTCACATGCAAGAAAAAGCACAGCATCAGCTTGGTAAAATGTGTTTCATAGCATAGCTCTTAGTGAAGAAATGCCTCTTTATGTTTTTATTTGGTAAATAAATGCCTCTTTTTTTTTTTTTTT
>VYZR01127659.1:707-27790 GCA_013400675.1 Oxylabes madagascariensis
CTCCTCCCCTGCTCCAGTGTGGGGTCCCTCCCATGGGATTTGGTTCTCCATGGACTTCTCCCATGTGGGTCCTTCCCATGGGCTGCAGCTCTTCCTGAGCTGCTCCAGCGTGGTCCTTTCCCATCCCACGGGGCTCAGGAAGGAGCTGCTCCTGTGGGTTCCTGTGGGCTCACAGCCTCCTGTCGGCATCCCCTGAGCAGGGTGGGATCCTCCTGATGCCTTGAGAGGCTCCGTGGAACAGAGGCTAGACAGAGTTAAAGGAATAAAGTAGGGATTTATTAAAAATACCTTCGAGGGATACACCTTGGGCACTACAAGAGCCTGGCCATGGCTACACACAAGGTGGACCAGGGGTCACGAGTTTTCACACTTTTATAAGTTTTGGTCCATTTCCATATTGGGGTTAATTGTCCAATTACAGCTTCAGGTAATGAAGTCCCATCCTCCCAGTTTGCTCTCCTCAATTCGCTGTTGTTTGCACTTTTTGGGCCTGAATCTGTAGTGGTGTCCTTGGTTCTGGGGCTGGAAAAGGATTGTTTTGTCTGACTGAGCTGTGAAGTTCAGAGTTAGATACTAATGCAGTACAGAATCCGGAAAATACGAAAGCTAAAACTTAAGGCATCACTCCATGGGCTGCAGATGGATCTCTCCTCTGACCTGCTGCCTCCTGCCCCTCTTCTCCCCTGCCCTCGGTGTCTGCAGGGTTGTTGCTGTCACAGAGTTGCTCCTCTCTCCCAGCTGCAGTTTTGCAGCAGGTTTTGTCCCCTCCCAAATACATGATCCCAGGGGCACTACAGGCACTGCTGATGGGCTCAGCCTTGGCCAGCAGTGTGTCCCTCTTGGAGCAGGCTGGTGTTGGCTCAGCTGGACACGGGGGAAGCTTTTGGCATCTCTGCACAGAAGTTTGTAACCCCTGTAGCCCCCCACTACCAAAACCTGGCCACACAAACCTGGTCCAGGTAAGAACATCCAGGGAACAGCTCTCAACAGCCAGCTGGAACGAAGCGTGTTATGTCTAGATTAGGACACAACCTGTCTGGCTCTTTATTTATTCTAATTATTAGTGGGCTCATTTATAGGTAATTTGCCTAGTCTGCATGGTTCGTTATCGTGGTTATTGTTTGTTATCATGTATATTATGGTTTGTAAGGGCTGGGCATTTATTGTTTGCTTTAATAGCACCTGCTCTGAATGTAGGTAAGGAATGGTGCGTTCCAAGGTAGCTCCCAAGGTCACAAATCAGGTTCATGGCCAAACCAATAATAGCAGGGCACCTTCCCTTTCAGTCCTGTTTTAATTAGGCTGAACAGTGTTGAAATAGCTCTACAGTGGTGGGGAAGCCATTTGCTGAGAAAACTCAAGTGTGAAAACACTGATAAATACCATGGGGACTGTCAGTGTAGAGGAGCCTGTTTGCCTCAGTAGTGCTTCAGAGATGGTTCTACATTTTTAGCCTCCTATGTTTATTAAAAACCACACATTTATAGGCTGTGATCAATTTAATAGTGACTGGGTCTGTACTGCAAAGAGTAAGCATTTTGCAGTAGAAGCTTTAAACAAAAATAATAGATTATTATTCACAAGTATAAATGAACGACAAAAATCACTTTTGTACAAAACCAGATAAAGCATTGCCCTAAATTAACATTTCTCTCTAGTGAAGTATAGTAAGTGTAACACCTTTACTTAGATTTGACCTGGTGTTCCTTAACAAAGGCTTATGGTACAAAATGATGAATAATCGAGAGAAAAAGAAAGTTGAGAAGACTTTTTAGTATTAGTTTGTATATCATCTTTTTTGATTGGCTGTCAGCAAGAACCTTTTGCTCTGAAAATGATAATTTTATGTTAGTTAGGATAAGAGTTAATGACTGGTAGTAGATAATGTTCCAAGTATTAGTCACAAAGACACATGCATACTATTCTGAATTCATTCTGTATTGACTACAGTAATACTAAACTCATCCATAGCTCCCATTTTCTTTCTAAAATGCTGTTACCAAAACAAGTTCTTTATAAACTAAATGAGTAGAATTCCACATGTATGGCTTTTTTGTTGTTGTTGTTGTTGTTGTTGTTGTTTTTACTACCAAAAATGTACTTTCTTGTGGCCTTACTAAATGTGCTTTATTTCTTCAGACCATCTGGAATGGATATAAAATCTCTTTATATGCTTTTATTATCAAATAATTCTGAACAACTCCAATTTTTTTTTCACTTAATGCGAGTAAATTGTCATTAAATCTCCTTTCTAAAGGAGAGCATGCAAGCTGTTCATACTGCAGTGTGTACCATTATCATCTTCTGTAATGTTTTCCAAGTGTGCCTTCCATCCATGAGAAAAAGGGAAGCCCAAGATTAGGGACCTGGCAGTTGTGTAGCAGCATGAGTCCAGTAATTAGAGGGAAAGACTTTTGGACAGATTGAGAGAAAAATTTTAAGGTACTCTTGAGAGTTAAAGAGCTTTGTTCTGCTCTTTCAGACTTGCTCCAGTGATTGATGGTACATACGTAGTCTCAAAAGAAAAGTGCCCTTCACTCATGCAGAAAATCTTTTCTTTGCAAAGTGCTATTTTGTTTTATTTTGAGTACCTCAGGAGACTTAAAGAAATTGCAGATGATTTTATTGTAATGGATGGTATATGCTGTTTTATGTGGTTATTTTCACTGGTTGGAATAGTCACAGGCTTTGGCGTGAGTATGTTCACTCACTGCTCAAGAGAGCATTCACCTGCACGTCCTTCTGATAAAATAAGATTTTTTTTTAGCAATATCAAATTGAAAGTCAGAAGTTAATAAATTGATGTGTTCAGAGAAACAGTAGTGATGGTAAAGGTGACTGCTCAGGTTGAATATTCAAAAGTTCTTGTGACCAATAAAACAGGCGCAGAAAATGTAATTTCTTCTTGATATTAGAAGACTATTTTGAAATTAATGGGGAAACAAACAGTGGGAAGGGTGGAAAGCCTTTATCCTTCATGTGGGCTCCCTTCTGCTGAGGATAGGGAAGGTCAGGAGTGGGAAAAGCGTCTGGAGCAGCAGATAAGGGGCGATGAGTCAGGACAGATCAGCTGCAGATTCCAGAGGGCTGATAAGGAGGGGAGGGAGCAAGCGGCTCAGTGGCACCTCCTCAACAGGGCTGAACACCCTTGGCCTCTGTCAGGGCAGCTGAAAAAGCCTTGTCCTGGGAAATTGTAGGCGTTTTGGGAGAAATAAACCATGTGAAATGCCGGGGGGGAGCATGGAGGTTATGAAATGGAACAGCTTGTTAAGGCAAGCCTGGGATCGAGGTGTTGCTTTTTACTGTAATCAGTAAATGTACTCAAGGCTGTTCCTGGGGTCTAAAACTGTCTCCTGAAAGTTGCCAGGGGATTATTTTTTGTGAATGAATCATCAGCTCTCAAACAGATCAAGGAATGATCTGGTCCTGCATGGTTGTTTCTTGACAAAATTAACACCACACAACATGTATGTAGATTGTAGGTTTAATGAAAGTTTTGCATCAGCAAACTTTCATATTCAGGGGACCTGTCGTATTCACTGAACTCTTCACTGTCGTATTCAGTGGACCTGTTTGTTTCTAAGTTTGCATGTGAAACTCTTCTGTTAGTTCTAGTGGTTTCAAAAAGGTGATGTTTTTGGTAATAAAATAAAGATTTTACTATTCTTACCTATCTGGCGTCTGACAAGTAGAATATTAATTTTTCGCTGTCTTCATGTCATAGAAGCATTACCACTCACACTTTCTTGAATGTTGTCAATTACTGTAAACAGTGAAAATGACTTAAAATAGACTTTTTATACTTATTTTGTCAATAAGACTGCACCTACTATTTCACTCAGTATTTAGAAAAATTACATGTTTTTTATTTGCTCTGATATACTCATGCAGAAACAAAATCTCTTGTGAATGTGTATTAATTGAGATTAAACATAAGCTTTCAAGCTTGATAAATTGGAGTGAGATGTGTAAGTAACTCTGAGTATTATTTGTATTTTAACAGTGAAAGCAAGTTGAATACATTGGTACAGAAACTCCATGACTTCTTGGCTCACTCATCAGAAGAATCTGAGGACGCAAACTCTCCTCCAGCATTATCTAAAAACAAAAGTATAGGTAAAAAGACATTTTATGTTCATTTTCAATGTATATGTGATTCTAAAGTCAAACAACTTGATGTTGTTGTTTCATTATATCACACTTCACTGGGGTAATTATACCAAATCTTAATTGATTTAAGTAGTGATAGCTTGATAAATACACAATAGGCCTTTGATACAATGTTTATTTCAGTTCTGAATCTTTCTAAAGGTGAAAAAATTTAATCTTCTGGTAATTTCCCTTCTATGAAACACGAGATAAAAATACACAGGTATTTGCTGTGCTAGGAGCTCCTTGCTCTGTGTTCCTGAATTTATAAATGCAGTGTCTTGGTTTTTCTGCTCTAGTAATGCTTTTGCAGTCTTTGTAGATATGGAAGAAGTTCTGGAAACTATGCTTTCGTAGTAATTTGAAAAAGATTTCTACATATAATCTGGAAACATTTGGAAAGAAAAGAATACTTTTAAAAAAACTGGAGTCCTACACTAGGTCAGAATTGATATTGGAAATTTTTACTTCTAAGTTAGAAATAGGTAATGAAGTTTAAACACTTTGATGACTGTGATTAAAAGTGAAATTATTTCATGTCGGTACTGAATAAAATCTGTTTTCAAATTTAACTGGTTAAATTTGTTTCTTAGTTTAACTTGGACTGGATACAGGTGCAAAACCTTTCCATCTCTACTGCTTGATGAGCTAAAAGTTGTGTTGACATGGTGGAGTGCAGGAGAAGAGTGTGGTGGCTGTATTAGTTTATTTTCAAACTCCTGTTGTCTTAAGTAATATCTTCCATGGGTTTTCTGGCGTGTAGTTTTTATCTTTTAATGTTTTGTTTAGAGAGAGAGAGTCTGCTGCGTGTGGCACTCACCTCCTTGTGCCAGCATCAAACGGAACTGTTAGCACAGGAAAAAGAAACTACTCATGTGGTGCTTCAGCAGAACAGTAAAATAAACTGTAATGTAGATGCATCTCAAAGTGAAATTTTGCTGAGGAGCACACTGGGAAAAAGAAACCTTCTCCCTTTATCCTCTGTAGTTAAAAATTAGCATTTGGTTCCTTGCCGTAAAACACAGACTGTCTTTGAAATGGATACACTTGCAAATTCATAGCAGACATATTTTAGCATTGGTTTTGAGATCTAAAAGAACATATTAAAGCTGAAGAGTCAGGATTAAACACTTAAATATTAGGAAATGCCAGAATTTGCTGTGCAAATTTCCTTCCTTTCCCAATGTTCTGTGCATAACAAAAATGTCTTTAGCAACTGGGTTTGCTTTTTTTTTAATGAGAGGGTGCTCATTACAAGCAGAAGTCATAGATGTGACTGGAGCCAAGTCAGATTTATTTAGTAATGGATCTTGTTTTGTTCCAGCATTTGGAGGATATGTGAACTGTTGTGTAGAGTGTTGTGAGGAGGGAGATGATGATGAAGGTGGTTAAGCGGGGCCCAGGAAGGCCGGATGTTACAAATCAGTTGGGTATTAGCTGATATTACTTCACACCCTAAACTTTTGTCCCTGCCACACACAGAGGTCAGTTAAAACAGGAAGCAATACTTGCTTTGTAGCCTTATTAATGTTCTTTATCCCCTCTGCACTGGAACTGGATGTCTCCCTCCTTTCCACTGCATGGCTGCCAGTAGCAGAGTGAGAGCTCAGGAGAGCCAGCCTGCCTGCTCTTGTTCCAAGAGTGGAGCAGCAATCCCAGAGGAAGCTCTGCTCCCTGATGGGCATGGAGTGGCTGGGCAGGAGCAGCCAGGTCAGCTCTGAGCTGGGAGGGGATGGCTGCAGCACCCGGGGTCCTTCGGTGGGCGCAGGAGAAACCGGCACTGCAGCACATTCAGCTGCTTTTGGAATAGCACATGTGCATCAGGCTGCCAGTCTGAGTGCAGAGTCTGCACTTGCTGGGGCTGCCAGAGCAGGGGGAGCTCTGCCAAGCTCTCCAAGCTGGTATTTTCCATGGCTTTATCACTTGGGCAAAGTTGATCAAGAGTAGAAGGTGGGCAGTATCCAAGCTCCAGCAGAAATGTCACCCTCCTTCCACATCTGTGGTTCCTGCCTCACAATAGAGAATGCCTGTAATAGTCTTGAGAAGTTTCAGGTACTTAAAAAGGCCAAAAACATTGTCTGCTTCCGTTTTGTATTTCCTCCTTCAGATGTGGAAATGACTGGATGGTTTTCCCTGCAATTTACTCAGTTCTGCAGAGGTCAAATATCCAGCATTGAATTCTCTAAGTGATTCAGTTTTTTCAAAGTATGGAAGTAAATTGTTTGATTTTCCTCAAAACTGAAGTTTAAGGATAAAGAAGTTGCAATGCTAGTAGTCTTCTGTTAAAACCACAAATAATTCTGATAAGTATCTGTAATTATACTTCCTGCTCAGTAACATCTGTTAAAATCCTGCTGTTCCTAAACTTCTGGAGCAACTTCATACAAGAGTCATTCAATCCAAACTTTCCCTTTCATTTCCAGGACTGGTGGATTGGAGCAGGTTGCAGGTCTTTATATTCCACAGTTCCCAAGCTTGAGAAATAGGAATTCTCATCAGAACTTAGATCAAATGGGATTTTTGTCTGTGGTTCCATGATCCCAGATTTAATACTTTGTTTCTTATGTCAAGATGTGTGAGAGAAAATACTTACAGTAAATTCTTAGAGATTGGCAAAAATGCTTTAATGGTATTATTTCTGCATGCAGTGCACTTGCAGTGCTTCAGTATTTCTTCACCAACAGCAAGGCTCCCAGGGACTGAACTGAAAGGGATTTCTGAATTATTTCTGTAAAATTTTTGCCATACAGTGGAATGTCTTTCCTGTTGTGCAGCAGTTTGTCTCTGGAAGTCACAGTTATCTCTGTCCAGGCTGGTGAAACCTAAACAATGCTGTGATGTGCAATGTGAAGAACTTCTGATGTTCCTTGCCTTTCAATGGACTCCTTTAATTTCTCTCCATAGGTAAAAGTAGAGAGCCTAAAGGAAGCCCAGCTTCAATGGAGAACAACAGGGATGAGGTAGGAATAAAAATGCCTTTGAATTCTAGTTGCATGTCTAATGCACCATGGCTGAGTTCACTCTGTTGCTTTTACAGGAAATACTTCAATAATCCTGTCAGAAGCACCCATTAATGTCATCCCCCTTCACCCTGTTACTCAGATAACAAGCAGTAGGTGCTTAGTTGTTCTTTAGGCAAATATGCTTTCTTCAAAAAAAAAAAAAAAATGGATGTGCTGGACCTATGTTAAACTGAGGAGAAATTTTTCATGTGGTGTTTCTTACTTCTGTCTGTTCTCCTATTGGAAACGTTCTGGTGGACAAGATCTTAACATTGTAAAGAAAACACAGGTGCCAGTGCCCTGCCTTAGTTTGCCTTTACTGCTGTAAATTCAGGTATTTTCAACTGCCCAGACCTAGGTGTGATCTGAGTGCAAAAACCATTGAAAAAATCAGTTTTGTTCTGAAGGCAGGCAGCGCTTTCTGGCACATGAGCCACATACCAAGAGTCTGTTCTGCTGGCAGTTTGTGGATGCAGGCTGCTGCTGCTCCTGAGTGCCAGAGCCCTCTGGAAGGGTGTGTTGGAAAAGGGGATGGTTTCTTCATGTAGCAAGCAGAGCATTCCCAGACCTGTGTGAGCTGCTGACTTCTGACCTGGAACTCCAGAGATTCAGTTTAACTGAACTGTTGAAATTGTCAGTTGTAATGACTGCTTTTCCTGCTGCTCTTTTAAAATTATTTTTTTATAAGGGCACTGGTGATTTCTGAGTTGTTTCTAGTTAATGCAAGAAACTGTTTTTTGACAGTTCCCTTGCATATAAGTGTGCTGACTTTGACATTTTTTTCTTGTTTTCAGGGAAGTAGTTCTTCAGAAAGAAACAAATCCTTAGGATCATCCCGTTCCAAAAGGTTGGTTTGGAAAATAAAAACAAATAAATTACTTTTTGGGTGTGGGAAGCTATAGAAAAGTGGGTGCACTGTGTCAAGTATTTTTGGTCCACACCAGTATAAATCCATGAAGTTATGGAGTGCTGGTAAAACAAATGCCTCATAGTACCCTTAAAATTCAAACCATTTCTCAGGATGAAAGGTTAAGATGCTAAAGCTTGATTATTATTTACGAAGACAAGATTATCTCAGATCTTCAGGACAAAGGAATTCATACAAGAGTTCCTTCAGTCTTGCTATTTGCACATGTAGAATTCTTCCAAAAATGTAATTTGGGCCATACAGAAAAAAAGGTTTTATGTGCTTGACTGTTGGGAGAGTGCAGCATCAGACTGTGCTGTTGAGTTGTCCTGTGCAGAAACTGCCATTTGCTGTATCCCTGCTTAATCCTTTTTCCCTCTTTGATCTAAAAAGTATGGAGTGAATTGTTTACCAGCTTCTTGAACCTACAACAGACAAATTATTTGTGTCCTGAGTAAGAGCAGACTTAGACCAGTCAAACTCCTCCTCATCTGCTCTCAGCTGATGCTCACTCAAATTCTGTCCTCTGTGATTTTTATTAAATCCCAGTGAACTGTGCAGGGAGTTGAGCTTTCAACAGATGCCTTAGTACTGCTCTTCAGAAGTCTGTATCTTCTTTCACTTTCCTTTTTATCCAAGTTGCTTTATTTTATCATATCTGCTGGAATTAATATTCTTCACTGTCATTTTTATGTTTGTCTTGATGCCGTATTTGCAAGTGTAGTTTTATATTTGGTTTTCGTTTCTCCCTCATCTTTTGAATCCAGTGTCCTGCTGAACTCTTCATTTTTATACTTTTTTAGTCCTGTTTTTTGCTTCCTGTCTTATCACTAAAGGGATTTTCACTCATCCATTTATCATACTGTATCTTATATTGACAAAACCAGTATTCTGCAGTAGTTCATGCATTGCCTTCAGACTACTGAAAAATTTGCTTCATATTTTGTATTATTTTCTTCCTATCTTGACATAGTGAATTTGTTCATTTTCATGGATTCAGTTTTAAATAGTTTGTGTGGAATTCTGTGAGCTGATCCTTTTGTTCAATAGTTGGCTTTTTCATTTCTTTCTGCATTTCCTTCATTTTCTTGCAAGCATCTCTTCTGCCAAGATGCTTTTTGTAATTTGCTAATATCTATGTGTTCTCTTTGTGCTGCCTGTTAAATCTGGAATGATGGATAAAATTCATAAGCAGACATTCACCTGTTTCATTGAGACTGCTTTCCTGGAATTGTGACTTTCTTAAAAATACATCAAACCTTGATTTTACAACAAAAAGATTTTATTAGTATATACTTCTATTTCATGTGGGAGGGGAGAAATCCTGTTCCAAACCAGAAAATTATCCTACAATTTTATAGTAATTACTTGGGGCATCCTAGCTCTTAATGTTTTTAATTAATTTTAAAAGAACATAGTTTTTCACAGTTCATACGGTGTTTTGCCTCCAAAGCTTACCTGAATTGCAGTTTGTACTGTTTGTCAGAGCAGGGATTTTTTTTCTGTCTATGCAGGAAACCTACAGTTGTAACAAAATATGTTGGGTCAGACGATGAACAAATTGTAGATGAAACTGTAAATGAAGATATTTCAAATGAGAACTCAGAGAATGATGTAGATATGCAAAGCTTGCCTAAAGGTAGGTCATGTCTTTTTTTTTGCTTCTAAATCCAGCAAATTAGTCAAGATTACGATGCAGCATAAATAATTGACTAGAATGCACACGTATCAGTAAAATGCCTCTTGAAGCTCCTGTTGGTTTTCTGTCCACAAAAAAGAGGAACCTGAGCACTTTCAGTTTGGAATCCAGCAGATTTTAATCTGTGGATGCACAAGGATGTGCTGGTGGCTTAAATTCAAATTCCTGCTGACATCTGTATAAAGCCATCACAAAACAGGGGAATTAATTTCTTCTGTTGTTTTGCAGGAGGCTCAAGCTCTGTCACTTGGAGGGCTTATTTTACTGTTTACTGTCTTTGAGGTTATTAGCAATTAGATCAACAAAAGCAAAGCTAACTCTGGGGGAAAAAGCCATTATTGGATCTATTTTTAAGCACCTTTTAGAAACAGTTAATACTGTAGGCCTACATCCCTCTGCTCTTAGCTGCAGTGAGTTGGATTAATCTCCTCCATTTCTTACCTGTGAAAGTTACAGGAAAAATTGCTGCTGTTCACTGTGTGAGTAGCAGTATTGAGAGCAGTAACTCCAAAATTATTTTTTCAGAATACTAGATTATTTTCAGTGTCCTCAAAACAAAACTGGGCTCTTAGGTAGGAAAGATGTGTTTTTTCCTTCACATAATTTTGATTACTACTTTGTTTAAACCAAAATTTCAGATTTTGAATCTTGTTAAAGACAAAGCAGGTTTTATTCTATTGCTTTTTTGTGTATACTGAATATAAATACTGAAATAAATGAAGATGAGGGAAACTGAATAGAAGGGGGCAAAGGGAGAAAAGCATAGGATTTTGAGGGATTTAATTGATATCCTTTACTGGTAGCAAGTTCCTGTCCTACACCCCCCAGCAGTGTGACAGTCCTGTCCTGCACGTGCCACAGCAGGGCAGAAAGAGCAGGTTTTGCTCCTCAGCCCATTCAGTCCTTGGCTTCTGTCCTACAGCTGCAACACAGATGCAGTTTGAAATGTGTGGTGTTGGTTTTGGGGTTTTTGTTTCTTTTTCTGTGAACATCTGTGCATTCAAAACTTTGTTGAGTTTTAGTCAACAGATTGCACTATTTTTTCTTGTTGGCTTTATTAATCAGAACTTTTGCACTTCACTTGGATGTGTAATGGTTTCCAATTTCTAAATAAAATTGTTCTAGGTACAGTGGTTGTACAGCCTGAGCCAGTGCTGAATGAAGACAAAGATGATTTTAAAGGGCCTGAATTTAGAAGCAGAAATACCGTTAAAATGAAACCTGAAGCTCCCAAAAAGCGTGGAGGTAAATACAGTTTAAAACATCTGTTGAAATGGGTTTAAATTGTTGCTTACAACCACATTTGGTACATCTAAAAATTGTTCATATTTCTGATAAATTATCCTAAAAATACCTCCACTCTTCTGGCTTTTTGTTCATTAAGGATTTTAGCTGATAGAAATTAGCCTCCATTGCTGCCCCTGCAATGCAGCAGTGAAAGCTAAGATTAGTTCCCATTAAACTCCTTATTTTCAGTACGTATAGGATGCTTCATTAGGTGCAGTTGCTTGGTTGCAATCAGGTGTTACAGGTATTCCTTTTTTAAAAGAATTGGAACACCATTGATACAGGAACGTTCACTGACTCAGCAGGAAAGCAACCGTGTTTGAGCAGGGACCTGTATGGGCAAATTATCCATCAGTGAGCTAAGAAAAAATCCTAAACCCTCCAACAATATAAAGCCTTTTTTGTCTTGCTTTGAAATTGTGGGAAATTCCCTACCAGTGGGCCCTTCTAAGGATTACCTTTGAAAAGCTATTGTGTCAGCTGGTTTCCCATAGCTGCTGCTAAAACTGAGAAATTAGGTAGATTATAATACTAACAGAAATTAATTTCTCTCTTTTTTTCCCCCAAAAGCAAAGGAGAGGAGGGAAGATTATGTTTAATGTAGCCATTAAGAAGGCAGATATTTTTGTTAACCCTACTGGCAGTAGCTCACACACCTCCAGCAGCAGCCAGAGTATTCATACAAAGAGCTCTTGCACACACTCTTCATCCTTCCCATTGTATCATTTGAGATCCTTGCTCTCTTTTAATGTAATTTATTGGGTGCTGTTTCTGTGGGTGAAGGGCAGTGAAATGTGACTGTGGGGAAATGTGCTTGTGCATACACCTGGGCTCATGTGCTGTCAGTGACATTTTGAGCGTTGATGTTCTCTCTAAATTATGAACTTCAGAAGTTGGTTCTGTTTTATACATGCAAGATGTCCTGTTCATATAAGAATGCTTTTCTCCATTTGTGCTTACAACAATTCTACATATGGTCCAACAGAACTCTTCAGGGGTACAATGTTAAAAAGATAAGACACTTGTGCTTGAGCTGTGTGGCCTGTGTCTGCATCCCCAGGACAGTTTGTATCACCTGCCCTTCCAGCTTTTTTAATCTCCATCCCTAGGGAATTTGCAGGCCTTCCTTTGTGTGTCTGGACTGGTTACTCATGTACTATGCCTGACAAATATATGTATATTTTAAATATTTGCATTTCTAGTAGGAATTACATGCCCAGTGTGTATTAGAAATAGTGGTAGAAGCAGAACTCTTACCTAAGACTGTAAGAGGCATTGTGTCATTATTTTAAAGTTTTGTGTCTGCAGCATGGTTGTGATGTATTTTTGCTAACAAATTCAGTTAGATGTCGGTGTTGAGCATCAAACAACGACACAGACTCTCAATCAGAAGTCTGGAAAAAGTGAACTTTTATTTTTGAGTTATGACTCTCTTATATAGTATTTTACACAGACTAATTTGATTGGTGAAACAAAGGCAAACCTCTTCAATCACATTGGTTAAAACAGATGTTTGTTAAGAAACCTCTCTTGTGAGAAAGAATGGATAAACATAGGTACAGTTACAAAAACATTTCTCTTGTTTACAAAAAATTTCCTGGGAAAAAAATTTCCCAGCAACTAAAACATTAAACCAAAGCTACAGTTAGGAATGTTTTTAACCAAGTAGTTTCTCAGTATTAACGAATTAGTAGTAGTTTAATTTCTTTGGATCATCATCATTTGTAGTAGTAACGTGGTTTACAAAGGTTTGCCTCATAAATTCTCTCTTTTCCTGGTGCCAGCATGCAGGTTGGAGGAAGGAGGCCGTAGTGGTTTCCCTTGGTTGTGGAAAAGAGGGAAGTGGCTCAGGGCTTGGCAGGGAATATCATGTTCTCCCTGGGTTGGCTGGGCCCCTCAGTGATTGCTGCAGCAGTTTAAGGACTGTGGTGTGTGCCAGGCTTGGGTTGAGTGCTGCAGAATGCGGGATTCTTTCCCGAGGAGTGTGATGGCATGGATGTGTTCATCCACGGTCACAGCAGCGTTTCAGCCTGGGGTTTGAGCTGGTTTGGAGCTGCTGAGAGGGGCTTGCAGGTCCACAGGCTCTGCAGGATGTGCAGTCAGGAATGCTGGAGAGTGCAAACAAATCCTGTATTCAGAATTGCACTGAATTAGGAGCGTGGATCAGCTGTTTCACTGCCCTGAGCCATCTGAGATTGTGCTTCAGCAGCAGATTGCTGGGAGCTTGTACTGTGTCTTGAGAATGTTCATTCAGTTCCTTAACATGCTGGTGTTGCAGCTTGGTTCTGATTCTGGGGTAGTGGTTATTTAATTAAAAATAGAAAAAATACAGAGTCTGTACTCAGATTGTAATCATTAAATTCAATTTTTAATTGAATTTAATTTTCAGTTCAATGTTTGAGTTAATCACTGAGCATGACAGCAAATTGCAATTCAGTAATCTCTTATCAAACCTGTATCTGCTTAATACCAAAATGGGCTTTTGGAAGCGCAGAACTTTCACAAATTATTTTCCTTTTTCTGCTGTTGAAAACAAAAAGGTCTCTGATTATTAATTAAGAGCCTGACATGGAGTGAGCCTGCCAGGCCCAAGTTCAGCCCTTCTGAAGTGAATTGGGGGGTTGGCATAAAAAAGAAGCTCTTTTGACCAAATGTAGGTGCAGCAGCAGAGTGGTGCACACACCATGGGAGCAGTCAGCAACATGGGGAGAACATGTGGATTACAGCAAAACTGTAGTTTCAGAAATCCAAAAACCACCCTTGAGAAGTTAACAAAATGTGAGAAAAGGTTTTTCAGTCACTCTTACAAGGATTGCCTGCATTTTCTGTAAGAATTTTGTATGTTTTTCTTTGAGAAACTAAAACTATGTGTGAAAGAAATGCCATAATACAAATCTGAATTGCAGTGGTATTTGTTGAACAAAGATTAAATGGGGAATATTGTCCAGAATATCAGAGCTGCTCTGAAAGAATTTTAGTGGTGACTCTAATTTAGGTGTGTTTTCATGGGATGACCAATTAACCCAACTTAAACCTTTCCAAGGGGAAGGATTGGATCTTGACCCCAAGTGAAGCACAGAAATCAGGAGAATATTCTGTCTTAAAATGGCAAATGGTTACAGAAAAATTTCTCTGATGCTGGGTGGTGCAGAAACAAAGGCCTGTGAAAAACCTGACAGGCCAGAATATTGTAAGAAAATGCAGTAGTATACACAGATTTCTTAAATAAGGAGGAAAATAATTAATGTGTGGTTTGTAATCCTCTCCATAGAAGAAGGACTCCATGGAATTGTGAGCTGTACAGCTTGTGGGCAGCAGGTGAACCATTTTCAAAAGGATTCAATCTATAGACATCCTACACTGAAAGTGCTTATTTGTAAGGTATGTGGTAAACAGTTCTGATTGATTTTGTTTCAAAATGTCGTATTAGTTGGTTGGGTGGGATTTTTGTGGGAGTAATTCTTCTTCATTAGTAAGTAAAGTTTTCAGTCATTAGCTGTTACAATTAAGGAAACTAAAAGGAGGAAAAAAAGACAAATATACTTATGAATTTATATTTCTTTTTTCTTATATCCCATTTAAACTGGTGGTAGTTTTTTTGTTATTTACTTCTACAGCTTTAAGGGTATAATCTTACTGAATTTTTAATGTTAAACGATCTGTCTGAAATTTCTGCCTACTCATAATGTATTTTAAGAACAGATTCAAGTCTGCATCTCCTGGTAAAGCATTCCATGTTAAACAGCACTGAACTAAGGAGCAGAAAAACCGTTTCAAAGCCATCTCTGTTTCTGTTTTAATTTATGGCAGCTTTGCAATGCTGGTCTAGTCCATAATCTGAGTTTGCAGCTGTGTGGCTTCCTGGTGGCTGCACACAGGCCCTGAGTCGGCTGCAGAGGGAAGAGGTGGGACAGGGCAGGAAGGAAATGTCTCTGCCTCCTGCTGTGGAGACCTCTGTTAATTTTCAAAGAGCTGCGGAGATCTCTCTTGCATATTTCTATAGTGATGGAGATTTTGTATTTATTCAAATACTGCTAACGGTAGAGATACAATTCTGTGTTATAATGTACATGTAGCATTTCCCTGCTCTTCCTCCTCCTCCTTCCCAGTTCCTCATTATTGTTAGATATTCAGCTGACTTGAGTCAGCCATGCCCATCTAGGCTGGTGAGCTGGCTCTCCTCTGCTTTCTGGCTTGTTTCTTTTACAAAATGTGCTTTACAAAAAGCAGCTCAAAAGGTGACCTTTTCCCATCTCCATTGGAGTCCCAGCTCTTGTTCCTGTCCTTGCACACTCGTGTTCCTGCAGTGTGACCAGTGACCTGGGTCATTTTTGTAACCTGGTCAGGGTGTTCGGCTCAACAGCAGCTCTTGTTTGGGAGCTGTGCTATATGAATTACATCAAGGGTTTTTTCCCTTGATTTTCTCTCTTTTTACTTAATTGAACATGGCCTTATGTGAATTTGAGAGGGAGGAATGGAAGCCCCTCATCTCCAGCTCTTCCATTATTTCTGTGCCTAGTCCTGCCCTTATTTTTCTCCTACTTAGGTAGAAGTCCCAGACCCGAGAAGCTGTTTTCCTTTGACTGTGAATGTTCCATCAAGTGTCTAAAGATCAGATTTTACTGGGATTTTGTGTTGATTTTGGTTGTTTTGATAGTTTAGTTGGACAGATGTGCAAGTCTGTTCCAGATAATGTGGCGTCATCATTGTCAGTTCAGGTGATGAAGCCTCTTCTGCATTCTGAATTGTATAAATGCTTGTTTAAAATAGAGCTACAAGTCTGGGAGAACATTCTTCATAACAGCTGGGGAAAAAATGACACCAAACCTTCAAAATTTGGTGTCAACAATTCAGCAACTAAGCCATCAGTACTCCTAGCTGAGTCATTTGTATTTTTTTCTTGCCATTGCCAAATTTTCAAATGAAGATGCTTTGTTTGCACCTGGAAAAGGAACTCTTGGATGTCATCATGATAAATGCTGAAGATGTTTTAATCTAAAGCCTTATGGCATCACATATTAGCATAAGGAGCATCCAGCTGAAAATCATAATTTATGTGGGATTAATTGTGTCAGGGAGGATGTGGTGTTGATTTACCTAGGAAATAGATGGAAGAAACATTCAGACTGGAGAGAAGCATTCAGCTGATGTTCTAAAATGAAAAAATATGCAGCCATCAAACAAAAGCCTGTTTAATTTTCAAACAAACCTTGAGCCATCTAAATAAGTCATGGTTTGGGACCATGGAGGATGTTTTTTTAGATTAAAACAAATGTAAAAGGCTTAGAATGCTGGAGACCTTGCAGCTGCTGCTTTTACTGGCTTGCTTCTAATGCATGCTGAAATCTAATGAATTGCTGAAGCCAGTTGAGATTTAATAAAGAATTCCTTGTCCTCTTTTTCTTTACAGACTTGCTACAAGTATTACATGAGTGATGACATCAGTCGTGATTCAGATGGGATGGATGAACAGTGTAGGTAAGTGTACAAAGACTGCAGTGTGTGCAAAATGGGAAAGTGTACAAAAACTGAAGTAACACCCACAGCTCTACTGGTTTGAGGATTTTTTTTCTTGCAATTGTGACATTGTCAAATAAAGACAAGTACATAAGAGCTAGATCAGCAATTATTAGTCACCAAGAAATACTTGACCCCAGGGTTTTTTTAACTGTTTGATTGTTGTTTTACTAATGAACAGGAAAACATTTTATAAAGAAATCTAATAACAAACACTTGTAAGATACCACATTTTTAACTAAATAACATGCCATCTTCCTAACACCTTAAAGATGGGGATAAAATCTGACATTCTAAACTTTACGAGCCAGAGAAGCTCAGTTCTCCAGATGCATCTCTCACTTTTGAAATATGAAAGCACTTCTCTGTCCTTATGTCAAATATCTAAATGTGTAATTCAGTCAAAATTGTGCAGTATGTGGTTTCTATGAGCTTATTGTGCACCCCTTTTTAGTCTTCATTTACTGTAATAGTAATATATGAGTTAAGACTAGAAAGACCAAAGCTTATTAATTTTGCTGTAAAATAAATCACAAATTTTCAGAAGAAATAGGAAAAATATTATTTAATTAATTTTTTCTCTTCTTTAGAGAAATCAGTGCTGAAATTGTGTTTGAAAATTACTGACCATTTCAGCTTTGTGAGCTGTTAATCTAATACATGAATTTTCTGACTTTGCAACTCTCCATTGAGCTTTTCAGACATGCTTTCAGTAACGGTTTCAAGTAATGGATATCTGTTCATCACCTGAATTTTTAAATATGGGAACTTAATAATGTATCACCTTGTTGACACGGAGACAAAACTCGTACCTTTCTCAATCTCATTGCAGGTGGTGTGCTGAAGGTGGAAATTTGATTTGCTGTGACTTTTGCCATAACGCCTTCTGTAAAAAGTGCATTTTGCGCAACCTGGGCCGAAAGGAGCTCTCGACTATCCTGGATGAAAATAACCAGTGGCACTGCTATATCTGCCATCCAGAGCCTTTGTTGGACTTGGTCACTGCATGTGACAGTGTCTTTGAAAATTTAGAACAGTTACTTCAACAAAACAAAAAAAAGATAAGAGTTGAAAATGAAAAAAGTAAAATATATGACCACACAGTCAAGTTTTCTCCAAAGAGAAATAATGCAAATTGTAATGGGGAAGAAAAAAAATTAGATAATTCATATTCAGGTTCACTAACATATTCTTACAAAGCACTAATGGTGCCAAAAGACTTGCTTAAGAAAACAAAAAAACTGATTGAAACTACAACAAATCTGAATTCTAGCTTTGTAAGCTTTTTGAAAAACGCTGCAGAAAATGTAGAAATAAGCCCAGCTGTGCAGCTGTGCCAGTTGAAAGCTTTTAAATCTGTGCTGAGTGACATGAAAAAAGCTCATCTGTCACTAGAAGAAGGCCTGAACCTGGAGATTCAAGCATTGAATGTTAAAATCAAAGATAAAAATACCAAAGAGAAAAAAACTGAGGTTAGATCAGAAAAAAATGAGGTGAAAAAAGATGAAGGAGAGGAACATGTGGCATTAAAAGAGGATGACGCCACACAGGCACAGAAAAAAGTTGTGTCGGAGCAGCCTGACAATGAGCCCATGGATCAAAGTGTTCCCTCAGTGGAACAGACAGATAACAAGGCAGCTCCTGGGGAAGAGAAAAAGTCTGGTAGAAATGAAGAACCGCAGTATGAGCCCAACAGTACAGAGGCTTTAGACATGGATATCGTGTCCATCCCCTCATCCGTTCCTGAAGATATTTTTGAGACTCTGGAATCTGCTATGGAGATTCAGATGCCATCAGATGAGCAGGACAGTGGAAACACAGCAGCAGATCATGAGACTCAAAATTCAAATACAAAAGTGAACGCTCCTGTGAAAGATACCAAAGGTGGTACCAAGTTAAAATCATCGGCTAAAGGAACAAAAGAACTGGTTGTAAAATTGACTCCGGTTTCCCTTTCAGAGTCCACAGTTAAAGCTGAAGATCAAGACAACAGTCTAGAAAAGGACGATAAAGATGTTGATGCATCTAAAGACATTGATGCATCTGAAGACATTGATGAATCTCAACCTAGGGCAGCAAACTGTGATTCTGTAAAACAAAACCACAATGTTGGCAGCGAGCCCTCCACGGAGAATGACGCTGCGCCCGTGGAGGACTCGGATCTCCGGAGGTCACCACGCGTCAAGACCACCCCGCTGAGGCGCCCCACAGACATCAGCCCCCTCTCATCCAACTCAGAAGAGGACAGCAATGACACGAGCAATGAAAAACAGAAGAAGAAACCATCCAAGCAACCCAGGAGGAAAAACGATAAAAGAAATTCTTCTGACAGCACTGCTGATGGTCCCAGTCCTAACAAACTTTCCAAATCCAAAAAGCCATATGACTTAGATCACAGCTCAGACTCTGATGAGTTGCCAGCTGTCCTTAAAGAAGCAGGGATGATGAGTCGCAGCTCCTCAGACAGTGAGAGCAACAGTGAAGCACCAGCAAAGAATCAGAAGACTTCGGATTTTCAAAAGAGTCAACCAGTAAAGGATGAAAATGGGAAACGAAAAAGGAAAAGTTCCAGTTCCGGTTCAGATTTAGATGCAAAAAGAGGCAAATCATCTAAAAATGCTGCTGCTGCCAAAAAGAAACGACAAAACTACTCTGATTCTTCAAACTATGATTCTGATTTGGAAAAAGAGATAAAAATGTTGAGTAAAATTGAGGCTGCAAAAAAATCGAAGAAAAAATACTCACAAAAAGATGATAGTTATGATTCCTCTGAAGAAGAGCAGAGGAAAAAAGTAAGCAGTAAGAGAAAGGTAAATCTGAGGAAGAAGAGAAGTAAATCTTCTGAAGATGATGATGCTGAGAAGTCTTCTCCAGAGAAGGAAATTAATCAGTCTTCTAAAGATAAAAAAACGGGTAAGAGGTCAGCTGCCAAGGACAAGATAAACAGAGACTCAAAAGAAAAATCTGCAAAGGGAAAACATGATGAGTCTTCTGATGCTGAGAAGTCTTCACTGGAGAAAGAGGAGAGTCCTGAAGTTAAGAAAAAGAGGGATTTGAAAAAGAAAAAGGCACAGGATGATTCTTCCTCTGAGAGTACTGAGAAATCAGCAAAGAAAGAGCAGAAGTTGGAATCTTCAAAAGACAGACTCAAGAACAAAAAAGGATCAGAAAGCAAAGCTAAAAAATCTGAAAAATTGAAAAAGAAAGGTTTCAAGAAAGAACAAGACGATTCCTCTTCTGATCTTGATAAGTCATCTGCAGAGAAAGGAAGTAGCAATTCTTCTGAAAACGACAAAATTAAAAAGGAACCCGTGTTTACTGAGAAGAGGAAATTGAGAGAGAGAGTAGCTAAAAGAGTACCCATGGATTTATCCTCTGATACTGAGAAGTCTCCGCAAAAAGAGGAGAGTTCTGATGATGATGCCGTGAGGCGTAAAAAACAAACTGAAACTAAAGAAAAGAAAAAAATAAGCCACAAAAAGAAAATTTCCAAGAAAGAACAGAATGACTCATCCTCTTCTGATGAGGAGTCTTATGAAGACACTAAGAAAAAGACTAAAAGAGGATCAGTAAAAGAAAGTAAAAAGACCAATTTAAAAAAGAAGGTGGCAAAAAAGAAGGTGGTTGTCACTTCCTCTTCCTCATCTGATAAGGAAGAAAATGATGATCAGAACTCCACGGGAGATGGAAGCAGTGATGAGCAGAAGATCAGGCCGGTGACCGAAAGCTTGATGCTGTCTGCTGATGCAGGATTTTGTCAGTCATCAGGTGTGCAAAAGATGTTCATGTACACAAAATATTAACAGAGGAAATTTGTAAGATTTGGGTGACATTTAATAATCTAGCAGCAAAAAGCACTCATCAGTTGGTAATTATACATTTAAATGTTTGCAGCCTGTTGGGTTTTCTGATATGGATTTGGAAGCACATGTTGTAAAGTTCCTTTCCAGCCAAACTATCCTGTGGCTGTAAAATTCTGTGATTTCAGTTTGTGCAGCTTGTACCTTGAGGAAAAAATGATGTTTGGAAACTCCAGGCAGTATTTACAACAGGTACTGCCTTGCAGTCCAGCTTTCCGAAGCCTGGCCCTTGCCTTGCCTGCCCAGGGACTATTTAGCAGAAGCTGGTTGGAAGGAGTAGGTAATGTGGTGAACTCAAATCTGTCACCTCTTGTCTGTGCACTGGAGGTGACTCTGGAGACCTGTGGCACTGTAATACACATTTAAAAATCAAGTAAATTATTTTTATGCCTCACAAGAGCCATGTAGGCTTAGAACAGCTACTTAGAAATCTGCCATTGCTTATTGTTTTCATATGTTGTGTCTCTGTGCAGATAATACTGGGACTTGTAGGGCTTTTCCTTGAGTGCTACCTTATCAACGTTTTCTCCAGTGATGTCACTGCTGGGGGAGATTGCAGATAATTCATGGTTTGCATAGTAATGAATTAGTTTTTTGCATGTGGTTGCTGCCACTGTCATTAAAATTCTCCTATAGACAGACAATTGATGGCACTCAGTGACAGTTTTCAGCACCACTGGACCATCAGTGAAAAATGCCTTAAAAATGGAATTGCCCATGTACAGTTCATGGACTTGGCATTGAAATAGCCCAAGAGAAAAAAGAAAGTTGGTTTTAATATATCAGAAGGTGTCTGAGGCATTGGGAGCTGTTGTTTCATTGGCAGGTCACAATGGAAAGGTTGGGTCATTATTGGAGAGATGGATAGCCATGTACAAACTGAACAAGACTCTGGTGTGGGTTGATTCACAGGGGAGTTAGACTCAGAGAGAAGTGGCTTGGTTTAGACTGGAGACAGAATGCTAAAAATGGGGTGTCTGAATTTCTGTCTGCAGATCACCTCACAGGCAGTGTTGGGAGGGCTGAGCTGGATGTGTGCCCAAAGGATGAGAGGCAGTGGATACAGCACTTATCAAGGAAAGCTGATAGATACTAGAAGTATTCTTGCACTGAGCCTGGTCAAACTTGGAACTGGTTGCCCTCTTGAACTTCAGAATGTTTGTCCTTGGAAATGCTCAAAACTTGACTGGCCAAGGCCCTGAAGTAACTGACCTGACTTTGGAGTTAGCTTTGCCTTGAGGATGGAGTTGGAGTAGAGCATGTCCAGATGTCTGTTTCAGCTTTAGTTATCATTTGATTCTATGAAATTCTGCCTATGTTAGAGTGTTTTCAGAGAAGAATGTCTGCAGTTTGCTTGTGGTCTAATAGGTGAATTAATAAAATAAAGGAGTCTGTTCTGTGTCTGAATGAGACATGTAGATTGATCATTGAATGAGACTTAGGATCTGGTTTAACCAACAGGGTACTTTTATTTATCTACATGAGGGACTTTCTGTGATCACCTTGGAGTGTGCTCCTTGCAGCCTAGTTTTAGTCCAGTCCTCCAGGCCCCACAGATAGAAAATCAACAGAAATTATAAAGGAGGGGATCTCAGCTCATTAGGATTGTGAGGTTTCTTTCCCTGAATTTCACTGCCTAGCAGATTTGTCTGACTTGCATGTGAGACAAAAAAGAGAGAAAAGCAAGGGAACGTGCTAGAAGCAATCCAAATTCCTCAGTCCAGCCAGGAGAGTGCAGAGGAACTCAAGGGCAGGATTCATACTGTGCTGTTCCTTCTCAGTCATGTGTCCCATCCTGTTGGTCTTGATGTCCTTTGTTCATGAGACAGTGTCATGTAGTGCAGCTGAGTTTGGATATTTGCAGTAAGGATAGCATGTGAAATTCTCAAAATACAACTCTTTACGCACACTCATAGTGTGAAAGCAAAAATTGGAAAGATTGGTGTTCTCAAGTACTTCCCTCCTGGCAGCAACCCATGGGCTTGGGAAGCAGTTCTGTCCTGTATTTGTTTGTGCCTTCTTTTCAGTTTGCACAAACTCACTAGTGGAGCTTCTGGCAGAGCAGATAACTTCTTAGGAAACTTATTTCTGATTCCTGAGTAGAGTATTTAGTCTCTTATGTTTTGGTGTAAAATTCCAAATTCACAGTACGTAATTGGGAATGAGTTGCAAGTTGTGTGTAGTAGCGAGCAAAACAGAAAAAAACCAGATTTATTTTTATTTGTCAAGACAGGTAAGTGGTAGAAAAGTGGTATTACCAAGCTTAAATGAGCACTGTTGATGGAGATGCAGTTCATGTGTTGTGTTGTTTACTGTGCTGTCACGTATTGTTAATTGTTGGATTTACATGCAGTAAGTGTTTTCTGTGGGGCTTTTCTTTCAGGAGATGAGGGAGAGGCTCTATCAAGGACTATCCCAATGGAGGAGGAGGAAGATGATGATGATGACGACCCTGAGAATAGGTATGATACCCTCCATAAGGACTTAAAAACGATTATAACACACCCTAGGCGTGGGCGCAAACCGGCGCAACGGAGGAGCAAGCAGGTGGTAAAAAGCACGGCTGCCTGCCCGGTAAAGACTCGCTCACGGGCCTCCCGCAAGTGTGAACACGGGGCCAGAAAACAGAGGCCCAGAGCCAGAAATGCAAAGCAAACGTTTAGAAGTGGTAGCTGACACACCTGGCTAGGGGGTGTTCTAAAAGCACTGCAGCGCTGTCCCGCTGGGGTTCCTGGTGCACGTGGGGAGGTTGGTGGCAAGGATCTTGCAGGTAGGGCAAAAGCTGGTGCTGCTAAATGTGAATTTCAGCTAGTTGTGGGGGATAGAAGGTGACAGTTTGCATCTGTTCAATGTGCAGTGCTGCAATATTTTCAGAATTTGGTTATTACTGTTACTTAATAATGCTTTTTTAATTGAAACGCCTTTTCTCAATAAAGAGAAAGCACAAATGTGGGGAAAAACGTATTAGATATTTTCAGCTGTTAATTCAACTGAATTTTAATCCACTAAAAAGTATCTGAAGTCACTAATGTGAGTTAAGGCCATGATTCTATAAGCACTGTGCATAGGCTCAACTGATATCTAAAAGACTAATTATATATTTTAAGTCTTTGCATAGATATTTTCAGAATTGTGGCTTATATGTATTGCTTCAGTTTGGAATTCAATAAAAAAGAATCTCTGTAAGATACAGTTAGTTAAGATGTAACATATTTTACCAGTACCATTGTAGCTATCAAAATTAGCCTGGCTAGAAATGTAAAAGCTTCGTTTCCTAAATGCACAACATGAAGTATCGTTCAGCTCCGAGCCACAGGTTCTTTTGGGAAGTTACTGTAGTTAGACTGAAGAGCTGCTCAACAAATTTTTATACAGTGTTTCAGAAACTGATTTTTTTGTTGTTGTTTTGGCCATATAGCATGTGTGGGACCAGTTGCTGGTGGAGTCTTTTTCTGCTTCTGAGCCTTACTAGTTTAGAATATGGAATCCTTGTTTCACAGAGTTGTATGTTTTGATATGTGGCTGAAGTAAATTTTAAAAACATTGTTTCATATCCTTTACGGACCTCACTTTGGCATCAAAATGCTGCTGCTGAATTAGTTCTTGTGTGTTTTCAGTAATCAAATTTAACCCAGTAATTCAGCTGTTTAAAGAAACATGCTTTTTAGGGACTTGACAGCACAGGGTCATAAGCAGAACATGTAATCTTTGATATAACAAGATTTTTTAAAATTCTGCTTTAATTTCAGTCCTGTTTTAATTAATTTTTTTCCTTTTTTTTTTCCCTTCTTTTTTTCTTTTTTTATTGTTGTGAGTTTTTGGTTGATAACTAAACCAATACACTTTTGTCAGAAGTTCAGTATTTATCACACAAACCTTTCTGACAGAACTCAATCATGATTTAGTTTAAGAGCTATATTGGGAAATGAATTAAGCTAATTGACAACAAACAGTAATATAAATTTGGGCTTTAAAAATCAGTTTCTGTACTTTGTTTTGAAGCTGCCTCTTTGTTTTTATTTAGGCAATCTTTTGAACATCTATTTATGAGATGGGGAGGTATTTTGTCAATAAACAGTGTTGTCAACCTTCAGACATGTTAACTGGTAATGCAGTCTGACTTTGCCTTCATCATGTGTTGTACTTGGCACCAAAATCAGAGCTATAAACTGTAAAAAAGATGGAACAAATTTTGAGAAGTTAAAAACTTGTTCTTTTGTTTACTCAACACTAAGTGTTTAAGTAGTTTACCTACTGATTCAGAGAAGTTGCCTATTTTCTTCCAGGCCAAAGAGGGTACCTAGTACCTGCTGGGTGTTTGTAGTGTGGGAACTCTCCTGTTTGCAAGTCTCTAGTTTAGATGTTCTGTTATTTGCATACCTGGGGATGTGCATGATATGAATATTACTAGCCTTGAAATCATCTTTTTGCCAGAATGCAATATCCAAGTGGGTCATACTATGCCATACAGTGCTGTATGCTTTCATCTTCTGTTGTGTAACTATTATTGGTCCTTCTGATCTTTTAAATGGTACTGTTTGATATGTTTGCAGTAGTTCTGTTTATTAAGAAGTCAATAGTGTATTAAATGCAGAATGCCTTTAAGTATTTGATGGTTACAATAAATTTTTGTAAAACGTTTTTCTTGTCCAAGCATTTAATTTAACCCAACTCTGACAGTTTGAAAATCAGCCTCTTCCAACAAAGACGGCACAGTATTTAGAACAAGGTGTTTGGCAGTTTTCACTCTTTTTTTGGACATGTATGACATTTATCCAAATATCAATTTCTTAAAATATATTCAAAAGGTTCTGAATTTTCTAGTAGTACCCTGAAGGCCCATTTAAGCCAGTAGTGCTCTAGCTGGAATTCTGATGGCTTTTATCAGCCACACTCCAACATCCTCCCCCACCCAAGGGCTTTGTTCAGGCAACCTTATTTCTACATATAATTAGTAGGTATTTATGAACACTGAGTGTGAGTTGATGTAATCTAATTGGTAATAAAACATCACAATCATGAACTAAAATTTAAAATCATGGCTTTTTAAGAGAAATGATTTTTGCAGTGGTAGCATTGTCTCACGAAGATTTTGAACAATCTTATTGTATTGGCATTGTAAAATTCTTGAACAAAAATGGTGCAAATTACCATGGAGGCTTAACTCCACATCAAGAGAGGCTGCACCTACTGTTCCAGTTCTGCTGCAAAGTCTGAAGGAGCTTTTAAAGTAGTCCTGCAGTGTAACCAAGCAACCCCTGGGTAATTTCCAGTCTGTCTCTTGTGAAAACTCTTCTTTTAGCATGAATTAAAAATCCACAGTAATCAATTAATTCTTTAGAAATGTATTCTGCTGGTGTTGTTCTTACAAAGGGGAAATATCTTTAAATCCCAGTTGATACAAAATTGTGCATATGTGCTGTTATTTTATTCTGGAGTTGGTTTTGTGTGTCCTGGTTGAGGTTGCAGCCCCATTCTGTGAGGCACTGGATAAATGAGTGTGGGAAAGTGCCCTTCATATAAATGTCACCATAAGTTTAGATAAGATGGAGTGGGGCAACATGACATGCTCAAGGTCACAGCAGATCAGTGCAGGAATGAGTAAAATGCAGAGATTTTTAAATATTATTTTATTTTTTACTGCCTGAAACCCTGTGCTGGAGGTCATATGGCTCTCTGTGCCTCTTAATTAACTCCATTGCTGGTGCTCAACTGTTACATCTGAATGGCCAAGAATCTTTTATGCCCTTGACCTGATAAATATTACAGTCCCTTTTGATTTCCATGGTTTTCTCTGGAAGAGTATGAGTGAGGGAATTTTCACACCATCATAGCTTGCTTTTCTTGCTGCTATTAATGCAAATACTAAAATGTTAAAGCTACCATGTGAAGTTTCTTAGCTTAGAAACCTGGTGACTTTAAATGGGTTTTATCATAAAATAGAAAAATCTTGTGTTATCTTGGTCAACATCTATTGTGGTTTAATTTAAACCCAGCTTCCAGAGCCCAGAACTCAATTTATAATAATTCATATAAGCCATTTGTTACATCAGTCATTTGTCACATGCATTTACAAGGCTTAATCTCTTTGGGTCTAATGTTGCTTACACTTATCATTCCTATCAGATACATAGTTAATTAAAAATGGGCATCTTTTAAACCTTGAACATTCTAATAATGTCTCACTTTTTTTGCCTAAGTTCATACCAGTAAATCATTGAAGAAAATGCAGCTTTTCTCACTAGCAAATAGTCCCATCTCAAATTGGTTGTGAGTGGTTAAGTCTTTATCCTAGATAAAAAACAGGACTAATTTTTTATCATAGCAATAACTTCTTAATCAATATTACTATAAATAATTAGAAATGAATCNCAAATATCCTCTGGGAGGACCTAATGCAAAAAGAATTTGGAAGAGGATGTTACTTATCTGTGGACTTTAGTAAGTTTTCCTTGGGTTCATGCTGCAATTTCTTGATAGATGTGGAATTAAAGTTCTCCAAGGGTACTGCTTGGTAAAGTTTTAATCAGCTTTTTCTTCTCAAGAGANACTGAACAATCTGAAATGTTTATTAAACTATTTTGCTTCCATCTTTTAATAATAACTGAATATAAATTAGAGTGTTTTTAAAAACTACACTATTGCTCAAAAATTGGAAAATA